>JAPYYV010010359.1:0-11369 GCA_030522625.1 Copidosoma aretas
CCTCTCTCTCTCTGGCTTAGGCTTCCCGGTATCGGCACGTGTCAATTCAGCAGCAGCTCTTCCTCTCGGCAGTCGCACTTCCACTCTCTCACCTCGCACCCCCGCACTCACTCTCGTATCGTCCTCGCAACAAGCCCCCTTTCGCACCTTCTCCACGCCCTCTAGAACCTCTCCCTCCCTTCCACCTCTTCCTCTAGCCCACGAAGAACACACGCGCGCGTAACGTCCCTCGTGCACCACTAACCCAAAAAAAAAGAAAGGATGGTGGAAGACCGAAGTCAAAATTATCCTGATGCGCACCCTAAGGGGCTCGACCCGAGACTGACTCGCGCGCGACGTCTATCGAGCGGCCGCCGCTGCGGCTCGTCGTTCCTGTATTCTCCGTCTCTCTCGCTCCCTCCGATGCAGCCGTTGCTGCATGTACAAAACCTCGCGCGCACGTCCCTTCTTTTTCTCTCGCACACAAGTCCGCTGCTGCCGTGTCGATATGGCATTGCCTGTCGTCCGGTGGTGCCCCTTTTCTTTCTTCCGCTCAGCACATAGAAGAAACAAATTGGGGAAACTTTCGAGCATCGGCATTCATATTTATATGTGCTCAACAGTGAAGGCACTGCGAGAATGGGGATGCCGGCCGCTGGCCATTTTACCTCGTTACAGGGTTAATTGCTGTTACAACATTGCATTATTAATCTCCTGTTATCTAGATCATGCTACCCATCAAAAGTGATTTTGTATCCAATTCCGGGAGGACTTTTGCTGCTGCTGCCTTCGGTCTTGCCCAGCTTACGTCCGAACACGTCAATGTCTATTTTGATACTGACTGGAATTGGCATGTGCTTCAATGTATATACCCTTCTTTCCGCAACTTTTCGATAATCGATATTATCTCATTATCATGACTCCGATTCTCTGCTGATCTTTTAGCCACGAGTAATCGAAGTCGATCGACTAGCTCAATAGAATCGTCTTAATGCATATAATCCACTCGATACTTTGCTCTAGCAATTTTTTAGTGAGACAGCAATGATCCTCCCTTTTTGCTTGCAATAAAAACAAACATTGGAGCTATAATCTAATCCATCGAAATAGAGTCAAAAGATTAACGCTATCTTTTACAAGGTGTATTGGTACATGTGCGTATGGCTGACAGAGATAGAAGCAGTCCACATTTTTATGTCGTCTTATGCAGTAGAAAGCTCTCACATTATCCTGTCTTTTACATGCTATGTTATCAAAAATCATAATAGAATTTTGTAAAGAATCGTCTGGAGATACTACTGCTTTATGTTCACTGAAAGGAAAGTACTGCACGCCATCTATAGACGCTAATAGGTATTTTTTTAAATTTATATTTTGGTTGGTGAAGTGATTTTGATTATAGATAAATGTTTTCAAACCTTAATCCATTAGGATGTATTGTTAGCGCTATTAAACTGTTCATCTTACCACAATTAGACAAACCACAGAAAACAGCACGAATACTGTCAGGCAGTAATTCACCATTTCTATTTTACAACAGCATCAAAGTTTAGTACTTGCCATTTTATGAATTGCTGTTTGTACTTTATGTCTGCACTGTACGACACGACAGCTCGATTACGACTGAAGTATATTTATTACGAATATAGTGCTTTTATACTCTCATGTTTGCGCATCCGTATTGTCTGGTGGATTGCAACTGACACAGTCTATAAATACAATGAATCCGTTCTCTAGTGCTCAGTCGTGATCCAACTACTGAAGGGTCATGATCATGTATCGCAAGAGAAGAAGTGGCCGTGGTCTTCTGAATAGAGTTTTAAATGATTTACCTATAGAACTTCACTTACCAGGCTATCAGTACTGCAGTCCAGGTACTAAACTTACAAAACGTCAGCTAATAGAAATTCAGCTAGGATAGCTTGACAAAGAGCCAAAGCCAGAGATTTGGGTATTGGTGAGAAGTTAGCTGCTCTAGCGATAACGGGCGCTATGAAGCTCAAAAGTAATTTGGGTATGGATTTGAAATCTAAAAGAAAGGGTTTAAAGAAAAAAAATAAACCATACACTACCCCACGAAAAATTAATACTGGGAGTAAAAATGCACAAATAGTTATTGGTTCTGTTTTGAAAGGTGCACATAGTGTAGTAAAAAAAGTAGGTGGAAAAAAGTTCGTCAAAATACCGTGTCTCTTACCCCTCCCTGCTGGAATTGGAAGTGCAATACCTCTGATACCCTTGTTTGCTGGCTTAAGTGCAACTGGAGCATTAGCAAATGGAGTAGCAGGAATAATGAAAACTATTAATGCAACTAAGGCAGCTAAACAGCAACTGCAAGAGAGTCAGAGTCATAATAAAACTATGAAGGCTATTGCTCTTGGAAAAGGCCTTCATCTCAAGCCACATAGAACTAGATTAGGTGTCTACTTAAAACAATTGGCTGGAAAAGGTTAAAAAAACAAAAAGATCAGCAAAGTAAAAATAGTCGATAGAGCTTTAACTATCGTTGATTTACTTAAGTATGCTAAAAAATTGAAAATTCCCAATTTTCGTGGAGTATTGATGCGAAACGACTTACCTGAAAATAGACCACGATATCGTGAAACCGGAATAGTAAATCTTGATGATATGAATGGACCTGGGACTCACTGGGTGGCATATAAAAAATGTGGTAATCATCTCACTTACTTTGATAACTTTGGTGATCTGCAACTCCCGTTTGATTCAATGTTGTACGTAGGAGTTGATAAGGTTAAGTATAACCATCAAAAATATCAAGATTTCAATTCATACAATTGCGGCCATTTGTGTTTACTATTCTTATCGAGAAGGTTGCCGAAAAGTATATAAGGTGCTATCATACTCAGAAATAAGTCATTTTCTCTTAAGCAGCCACGGAAGAAACATTGACGTTAATTCTGTCTGGTTCTTCTTCCATATTGGAAGCGCAGTATTTTCCACCTACTGAATTATTACCAATACACAACTACGTTCTTGGTTTAGTAGAACTTCTGACGTTTAATTCAATCCTAAGTGTTGATGAAAACAATAATAAATTTTTGGTGGGTGATCAAGTGGTTACACTCTCATTAGGTAGCTACAAAATTCGGGGTACTGAGTCATTTTTAGTTAATATATTACAACCTGACGATGTAAGTACTGATATAAAACGAGTGCAACATCACCACTGGAGTCTGTATAAACAGAAAAAAGGTTTATACGATTGATGAATTTTTCCGAGCTGTACCACTAGGATACAAAATCATCGAAGTTCTTTCGCAAATAATACATTTACCAATCGTTGGATGCATTATTGAATACATACAACTACGCATAGTCGACCAGGACGGTGACTCAGTCAATTGTCGTTGTAAGGTTACAACTGTAAGGTTTCATATGAAACCCTCGCAGTAATAAGCATCTTCTTTAATCATAATAGGTATATAAGCAGCTTGACATGCAGATCAGCTCTCAGTTGAAAAAGAGCTTCCAAACTGTTAAAACGTCGAAGCAGATAGCTAAAACGTTAGAAGCTAACGCATCCAAACAACCAATTTCTAATAAATCTAGGATTAAAAATAAAAAGCCCTGGTGGAAAATGGCTTGCATATTCTTATTTTGTTGCATTAAACATGGAAGAGATTCTAAACATTCAGTCTCCTGTCATCTTTGATGAATCTATTGTATATTAGGAGATTCATGCTCATCAGCCGTATGCATTCACAACATATGGTAATGGTGATGAGATTCGTACATCAATTCAGCATCAAGATCTATGTCTGCTACTATCCCACAGGTCCTTACACATTAAGGGGAGATTAGTTAATGCAGATGATTATACCGCAAGAACAAATACTTTGTTTGTGAACAATGCCATCAGTCACCTATTAAAGGAAATAAGTTACGAGATAAACGCTACTGAGATCATAGAGATAGTAGAATAGAGCACGCCAGGAGCCAAATTTCGTGATAAGTGCATCACAAGACAATACAAGACCAAGATTTAGGTGTAGTCTTGTCTTGGTCTTGAAAAATTTCAAAAATCCCAGGCTTGTCTTGAGTTTCGTGAAACAAAAGGAAAGTGAATTTTTTTACTGATACCAAACATGAGAGATATTGTGTCTTATTATATTTATTTAGAATATCAGTATTACATTAATATTGCATAATTTTACATCTTGTTAAAAAGTTTTCATGACTTAAAAAAATTTTAACATTTTTTGCATGATATGTGATGAATCAATATTGAATATTTTACTTCTTAAATTAGATTTAGCCCATGAATACAAACAAATCGGAGCCCTAAATGTTCATCTTTCCAAGAAGTCCTTTTATTTATCATTATAAGGGAGCACTGAGAAAAAAAATACGTTCCATTGAAACCAATGTAGCTTGTATACTAAGAATGTCTTTAGCCATTTTCGATAAATTTGGGTACGCACTAGAATGCACGTTCCACCACTGTAAGACATCTACATCTTAGATGCTTTCATCTGAGTATAATATTGTCTTAATTCAGCTTTCCATGGATCATTAGACTCATCTGAATCATTATGAATTTCATCATCCGAATAAAAAGAGTCCAAATCTAATTCTAAACCGAGTTCACTTTTAATTTCTTTTTGAGTAGTATTGCTTGAACATTGTTCTCTGTAGTAAAATCTTTTGTATACGCCTTCAAACTTTTTAATGGATTCTTCTTTTATTTCCCGACCCCAAACTGTTGTATCAAAACGGCTAATTTTATGGCGCGGATCCATGATTATCGATATATAATAAATCTAATTGAATTTTTAATAGTGTTTCAACAACTGTTCCTTGCCAGTTTCAAATGCGATGATCAGAGCTTCTTCATCAGCAGTATGATCGACTTTTTAAATTAGGGTTTGTATAGTATGTTGAATTCTATCTAATAGTAGAATAAATGCTACAATTACTGACGGTAAAGTAGCACCATCCCGTGACAGTAACTTTGACACGTGCGTGAACCATTATAAAAATTTAATAATATTAATCACTTTGTTCCATTGTTGTTCAGGAAGTTTATATTTTTCTAATGTAGGACAACTATCACTCAGTTTTGCTAAGGCATGTCACAACTGATAAGCTATACTAAGCATATTATAAGTACTATCCCAGCGTGTTGGACAATCCAAAATTTGTGTGCTGTATTTAGTTTCTGGCTTCGTAACTTTACATAGTGTTTGCAGATGAATTCTTAATTTTTCTGATTTTTTAATTTTTTTGCAAGTAGATCTTATGTTATCTATAATATTAAAAATATTATTCCCTCTCTTGTTTTTCTCGCTATCATCATCCTCGTTATCTGCATCATCTCCTTCTTCCTCATCTTCTTTTCCTCCTTCCTTTTTAGCTTCTTATTCGATATTTCTCGGTTGAACTTTTATTGGTGTCAAAATATCTTGAACTCCTGAATTTAAAATGTGTGCAAAACAACGAAAATGTTGATCTTGTACGCTAAAGGGGATTTTCTCTCATTTTAATAGCTTAGAAAGCTCGTTAACAAACGTGGTATTAGCAGATACATTATCAGGAGTAATTCCTTGTATTTTATGTAACAAATCAAAGGTTTTAAGCGGATCAAATAAAGCTCTAGAAATATCTTTTCCAGCATGTTTACCATTAGACGGTACAAAATCTACAATCACAGAAAGAAGGTCCCATTCCTCACTAAAATGAGCTATTATTCCATAATAAGACAATCCATTCTTTGCTGTCCATCCATCTACACCAAAAGATATATTTGAGTCATTTTCCTTCAATATCTCTTTCAAATTCTCTTTCTGCGTCGCGTATTCTAACATCACTTGATGTTTAAAGCATCCTGTTCAGGCATTACAGCGTCTGGATTGAGTTGAGCAAATATGCTTTGCGTAAATGTAACGTTAAAGAAATTTAATGGAGGTTTCTTGTAAGCTATCCAGACAAGAATTACTCTTTTGGAGTCGGTATGTTGAATTTGTATCTGAAAAAGGAAGCAATGTCACTAAGACTTTTATTTTGAGAAGAGATAGCATTGTACAGTATATATTAAAAATTTATATGTATTGATCAATATTTACGTTTTGGAATTCATGCAGCGTTTTTTGATTACTCAGCAACGGGCATTGTTGTTGTGCCGACTCAAAATAAACATTATATATTTATTTGTGATATTTTTGAAGATGTTTAATTAGTCCGGTAGTATTTTCAATCTCCATTTTAAACTGTTTGTGAACACCATTTTCCGAGCACTGTAAGCACACACCAACACTATCGCTGCCGATAGTCGTAATTTAAAAAAAAATCGGCATACTGAATTTTAGGCCGTGTTTGACTCACTTTGATTACTTCATTAGTCACCATTTCTTCAGCTTCACTACTCACACTACCTGCGAATTTAGAAACTTTTGACAAATTTGGAGACGGAAAGCTCTCCGCAGATAGTTTACGTTTTCCCAACATAGTGCTTACTCAACTATGTCCGAATCGCAACAGCGGATAAATCGATGCTATTAAGTCATATCAATGTATACATTATTGTACACATATTGGAATACAGCGTGAAACCGTTACTTTATAAATTACGTACCGACCAAATTTAGTAGGAAAAACGTTGATTGAAAAAGTAACATGTACCTGTAACTCTGTTATTTAATATCAAATATATATATACAAGACTTTTTCAAGACTAACCATATGTCTTGATCTCGCCTTGGTCTTGACGATCTAAGTATTGTCTTGGTCTTGTGTTAAAATCGAGACAAGATCAAGACAAGACCGAGACAAGTCTTGAATCTTGCGATGCACTACTCGCGATACGCAAAGCGAGAGAGAAGGCTGCTAGTGAGTTCCCCTATGTCCTTGTCTAATGGGTGGTATATATAGCTACAAGTTGTAATATGTTCATGAAGTGGGCACTACGCATGCGTTTATTAGACAAAGACACAGAAGGTCACTGGCAGCCTTCTCTCTGTCTCCTCCTATCGTTACCACTTACAGCCTACAAGGCCCCTGGCGTGCTCTATTCTAATATTTCTATGACTCAGATGAATAAATGTAAAAATGTAGGCTTCACAACCCTTCAAAAAAATGATTTATTACTCAGCCCGAATCAAAGCCGAATCAGTGAGAATGCAGGTTGGATTGGTATTTCAAGTTCACTTAGTATAACTGATCAGGGCTAATTTGATGTCTTAATTTCATTGAGTATGACATTAGGTCTCGCCGAAGACTATCGCAAGATTGTTCTTAAAGTTAAACATGAACTCATACTTACGAGTTCGAGAACTGACCTGAATGCAGTCATACAAACAGCGATAGTGACTGGCGAGGATGCTAATTCAATACGAAGCTGAAAAGACTTTAAGATAGACATATCTAAACTTTATTGGCTTACGACTTATGTGGTGATGTCGGATTCTCATAAAATTTGTCTGCTCCATTATTTACAAAAAGATAAATTCATAAATATGAGTTTCCAAACTTGGGAACTCTATGAATATCCACTCTTACCCACAACATCGAAACACATCTGGACGGTAAAAACATAGAATCAGTTAGAAAAGCCCCGCTATGTTATATTAACTTTTCAGACAAATCGTAAGAATCAGAAAATGTTAATGCTAGCAGGTTTGATCACTGTAACATAAGAAATGTTAAACTCTATTTGAATTCACATTATTATCCTTACGGTGATCTCAACCTCGATATAACGAAAAATAAGTCTGCTCTGTTGTATGTTATATATGCCAATTTTTAGAATTCATATTATGGTGAAGATCGAGCACCCATGTTAAGTGCGCATAATTACCTCAATTACCTTTAATCATCATTGATTCTTCCAAGAAAAATGAGTAGCTAAAGAATGCTCCAGTAAATGTTCGTCCGGAATTTAAATCGCATGACAATTCTCCCGCCAACCCATCAGCTTATCGCTTGATTCTACACGATCGCATTGTTTAGTACAGTCTGATGAGTGGGGGCTTTGAGAAAACAATGGTTGGAGAGATTTTAATTCAAAGTTTCTGATATAACAGATTTCGGGTATCCTCCAATCGATAAAATAAAGCTAGTCATTGTTTGTCCTCATCATTATGGAGCATACAAGGCCAACTGTGCTCATCATAACGTTCGACTTTACAAAACGTTTTTACCTTATTTTCCTGAGTCCATAGAATGGGTGTAAGAATAATGCTTCAATGGACACAAATAGTGAAGATCATATTAATTTTATTTTATTATTTTTAATATTTACTATGTAACAAATGTTTATTTTACTTGCGTAGAAGTATGCGCCATCGAACAGACTACTAGATTGTTACTCTAGGGTGAGGGGTGGTAAAGCTATGGGGGTGTCATCAGGATAGTATGGAGTATGTGGCCATCAGCCAGGGGTAGTAGGGGTTAAAGGGTTTGAGACCGGGTCGAAAACCCCAATGAAGATTCTCACTTAATGAGGATTCAAACTCTGCGGGGGTTTAAACTCGGTGAAGATAAAAACTTACGTTTGAAATTTCACTGAGTTCGAATCCTCATTAAGTTAGAATCCTTATAGTTTACCGACTAGCTTTTCTTTGTTTTTATTTCATTTAATTTTATATTTTGCTTTTGTTTACGTGTCACCTATTCAGTATCTGTTTCATCAGCGGTATCTCTGACGGCCACGTTTTTTATTTTATGCCGCAGTAGAACAAAGTTGGTTATTTTTCGACTTAGTAGTAGAACATTATAATAAAACACATGTTTTCTGTTGGACAAATATGGAGCTTACGTGCCCCAAAATCTAGTTGGTTTTTATTGTTGTCAAAAGGGCGTGCTATCCAGTTAATATTGTCTATTTACATCAAGATCAAAAGTATAATACACCGATATAGTGAGTATATTACACGGAAATATAGTACAAATCATATTTTGTATGAAAAACATTGTTCTCGAGTAGGTGATCTTAGCCAATCACAGCTCCGATATAGTTTGCTAGACTTAAGCGCAGTCATGGCTTGCACATACTCTGGTTTTTTTTTGACCATGTTAGCGGTCAATCGGTCAATCGGTCAATCGGTCTGATATCTTAAGTGTGTACATCTATTTTTGAGCTATATACAGATATGAGCAAATCCCAGAAACTTTTATTTTTCTGTCCTTGACAAAATATTGGGTCAAAACACTATTTTCTTCCCATTCTCTAAGATTAGTCTTATTCTATATATATAGTACTGTATGTATAATTGAGAATAATACGTATTCAATGGCTTTTGTTATTTAATTAAAGAACAAACAAGCGAAAAAAAGTAGCAAAAATGGAGAATTTTAGATGTCTTTTTAAAATAATTCGTTTCTTTGATACTCTATAACTATTAGAGCATAGCACCAAACAACTTGAAATTTTGTGCAGAGTTAACTCCAAATATTCTTTACAAATGACACTTGTAATTTAAGGTGTGATTCGAATGCGAACAAAATGGCGAACGCTTAACGTAGTGTCCCCACATTTTTAGTAAAAAAGAAACTTTTGATATTTTTGTATGCCATGTTTGGAGCACCTCTTAAATCATTATTAAATATTTCACGATAAAGAACAGTCGAAAAAGAAGTCATTCATACTTTACAGTTGATGGTGGCATGGGGGGTGACTATTACTTACGTCTTACACGAATTAACTATATAATATGGGAAGATATTTAAAATATGTGCTATACAGGGGTGATGAGCCATCTTAAGAGGCGACTAGTAAAGACGCGTGAAATCTGAAAAAGAAACTAAAACCTTTTCCAATATGAGCTGGGGCTGCCACAATATAAGACGAGGCAAAATTTCAGACAATCTCGTCTCGTTTTGTGATAAAGTAAGTCAGTCTTGCCTCGTCTTGGTCTCGTCATGATTCTTGTATCGAGTCTTGCTGAGCTTACTTTTTCCATATACATATAGGTATACTCATCCATAGACAGGACAGCCGAAAATATGAGGTTCAGGGACTTGGCAGTCATTTAAATACCATAATGTCGCTAGTACTACACTAAATTATCTGTAGATCAAAGGGTATATTTCAAAATCTGGTTTTTGGCATGTTTTTTGGTTGGGTCTTAATACTATACTTACTCTCTAAATCTGAATGAGTGAAAAGTGCATCACTTACAAAGAATAAGTGCATATGCACGTTATACTAAGTAAAATTCACATTACAATAAGTTAAATCCACTTATTGTAACGTGTATATGTACTTATTTTTTGTAAGTGATGCACTTTTCACAAACTGAGATTTAGAGAGTACTTCGCTACTCATAAGGTCGCCTATTTTCTTCTTAATCATTTCATTACGTGCACAAGACCAGGATACCAATGGTGCAAGTTTCAATAGAACTACTAATTCATGTACATACTAATCTTTTTTTTTTTTTAAGTAGTTGATTTCAAGATTTATTCATCGTAGAGGCTTGAAACTAGCACGTTTTACGTTGTTCATTGATATAGAGAATAAGTATAGACTAATAAACAAATGTCTGAGATTGCCCGAAAAATTTATTGGCTATCTTTTTAATATATTACTCAATTGACCCCGTTGATTACGCATAAAATATCCAAAATGTCGATGCCGTAGTCTATTTCGCAAAGATAACCTTTTTTTGTAAATTTATTTGAAAAACGCTGATAACTCAAAAACGAAAGTGCGTAGCAAAAAACGGTTTCCACCAATTGAAAAGGGGATGAAAAATTACATAAAAGCACACCCTTAGTTCGATTTCGATGATCACACAATCTCAAGAAAAACGGTCAACATAACATAACCGAGATCTTGTGAAAAGATGATCGAGAAGAGGCTAACGGCGCGGCGGCGCACAGTGGGAGATTTCGGGTTTTAAGTGTCAGAAACCTAATATCTCAAGAAGGAAAAAAGGTAATTTAAAAATTCTTTTCGGAGCGTGAAGCTTAGATGATAACGAACAGAAAAAAACTATAGGGAAATTCAGAACGTAAAATCCTAACCTCCAAATTATCAGAATAACCTCAAAAAAAATTTTTTTTGAAAAAAAATTGAATAACGAAAGCTGAATTATCATTCAAATGATTATTTTTCCAACATTGTATGATATTACGGCACAATATTAACTTTAGTTGCCTTTAACATAACCTAAAAGCCTACAATTTCAATTTTTTGTTGTTCAAAACCTAATATCTCAAGAAGGAAAAAAGTTAATTTAAAAATTCATGTTGGAGCATAAAGGTTAAATAAAAGCGAGTAGAAAAAAATTGTAAAGCAATTTGGAGCGAACAATCATAACCTCCAAATTATTAGAATAACCCCAAAAAAAAAATTTTTCTTGAACAAAATTAAAAAACGAAGGCTGAATTACATTTAAATGATTATTTCTTTAACATAATCTGCCATTACT
>JAPYYV010010360.1:0-14453 GCA_030522625.1 Copidosoma aretas
AAAAAAAAATAAAATGTACATAGCTACTAGGTATGTAATATAATACACCTTACTTACATCAATAAAAGTAAATTTTAACGTTTTTTGATTGTAATTGATCACATTTATCGTTTTATGAATTGTATGTTAATATTTTTTAATGTTTTTTATATTATTTAAAAAAGTTTGCACAACCATGTACATAACTGTTAATCATCACGGATGCGTCAATTATTTATTATTCCCTCTAACAACTTACCTTGGCCTTTTCCCCACACACAAATTTAATGTTCCGTTTATTTAAAGATACTTATACCTACTTTATCCATGTATACTTTCTTCATTTAAAATATTTATGAATACATGCTATCATAATAGAGCATTTAGTAATGTATGATTATACAATTTGGTGAACGTTTGGCTGCGTGTATACATATATCTATGTATAGGTACGTATATGTCCATTAACCGCAAGACGCGATTCACGTACTCTTTGTACAGGTCTTTACTTGGTTGGCACGGGAAAAAACCACACCACGCAGCGAGTATCCCGATGCCTCTAGCGAGAAGGAGGAATCCCTATACTGTCACTAGTTATAAATAGATAGGTATTTTTTTTGTCAGTTAGAGTTTAAAAAATAATCACCCTTTGAGTAGCACCTAGATAACTACTATTAACCTTTTTCCGTGTATGACGGAAAAGTCTTGTTAAACTTTTTCCGTACTAGGGGTCAAACGTCCAATAAATAGACGCCCGTCCAATAGATGGACACTTTAAGAATAAAACAATCTTGAAACATTTCTAAGTGGTTCGACTAATTAAATTATTTCTATTGGAAAGTGATATAGAATTACAACTTATCGTTGGTTTAGTGTTTTGCTTTTTAAATTCCAAATCGTTTGTTCTTGATTTTTTTCAGTGTCCACGTTTTACCTTTAAAAAGAAAAGTATACCTATATCACATGTTAGGCACCAGATGTGAAGCCGAATATATAACCGATCTGGGACAGGGATCTAAAGAAGATTGAAAATTTCCAAACTGAAACATTCGTACAATTAACTCATTCATTAATTGATATACCTTCATATATGTTAGTCAATACTTATGTATTTTACAGAAAGCTTTAGAAACATATGAGAAAATTAAATGCCTTATACTTAAATATGAAGATGACAGTATAAATATTATTGTTGTATAACATAAAAAGTAAGAGAAAACAACAAAATTAAGGAGGCTTGATCGGTTATGAAAAATCGATTGATTGTCCTTCAAAAAATTTAAGGAGATTCCTTGCTTCGTTTCTAAATAAGCAACTTTTGTTTTTAACAGAATTGAGGTAACCGGACTAGATATAAATTATCTTCAAAAATTGTATGTAACATGTGTTCTTTAAAAAAATAAAAAATATACTGGTACGTTTTCAAAATCCATTTACGAAGGGTAAAAATGTACAATTACAAAGTAAAATTTTGCAAGGACACTATGACAATTATAAAAATTTGGGGTGACCGGAGTATATTCTGAAAAAAAAACATAATTTTGTTGAGAATAAAACAAATTATAGACAATGTGAACTACTGCTCTACGCCAAAAATTTTCCCAACTCGTTATTATTTACATTTAAGGGTTGCAATTATGTTTGAATCAAATAAAAGAAGGGACAATGTATACACTGAGAAAAAATCGGTGCATCTACTGGGGGGGGGGGGAGGGGGGGGGGGGGGGGGGGGGGGGGGGGGGGGGGAGGGGTAAAAAGAAAAGAGAGCAGAGCCGAAGAGTAAGACCAACGTCTGTAATGAGTCCGTAAACTTGAATTATTTGCGATCGACAATGAATTCAGTCCTCAAATATCCTGAAACTCTGCACTATTCTGGCATCAGATGGCGCCAATACACTTGCACACAGCGAATAGCTAGCATCACTTGACTGTGCAGTAGGTGCGCCAACTCTTTCATGCAACTGGTACTTACTGAAGGACCTGTGCAGCAGCTGCAAAAGTTATGCGTTATTATATTACTGGTCCTTTGCTCAGTCTGCTCCACTGCACAGGACAATTCACTACACTGGAAAAAAGTTGGTTGCGTGGCGCCACCTAAAACACCTACAACCGCGCACCCACTCTCTTGGTCGCACGGCGCGCCCGTTTTGGGCGCGCAGCGCACCCAAAGCTCCTAGCGAGCAGGCCGACCATAGTTTTGATGCGTGATGGCATCAATTTATGGTGCAGTAGCTCGCCCAACCGTTTGTGCTGCTTCAAGCCCAAAACAAGCATGCCGTGCGACCAAGAGAGTGAGTGCGCGGCTGTAGGTGTTTTTGGTGGCGCCGCGCAATCAACTTTTTTCCAGTGTGGCAGCCTTCCCTCTCTCTCCTTGTATCGTTGCCACTGACAGCCGTCCAGGCCCCTCGCCTGCTCTATTCTAATATCTGTATGGCTGCAAGCAAATCGAGCATCCTTAATGAAAGACTTTTTTCATGAAAGTATGCTATTAATTTCAGATGATCAAAACAGTCTCAGATAATGGATTTTAAAAAAATATTAAATGCAAGTAACTTACAAAGAAAAAAAAATTTCCTCTGTATAGTAATCACCTTCTTCGTTAATTTTCCCTAACTTCGTATATCTCCTTCTTCTGTAATTGTATGTCTTGATTTTTAACACCTGTGAAAAGAGATTTAATTAATAATATTTATCATAAAAGAAAAGGATAACAAAAATTGAACACTATTATATAAGAAAACTTTCATAGAGATATGTATATCTCTATTTCATAATAACCTTCAAATACATTTTTAACTTTCCACATTTAAAGATATTACGCAGATAAAACTTACATTTACAAAGTCATCTGTGTTTCTTGATAATCCTTGATCGTTATCTGTTTTCTATTATTCTTATTGGTTATATGTACCCGAAACTGATAAAAAAACAAAGTTTGGTTTTTAATATTCATACAGATAATAACATCATAATTGAATGAAAAGAAAAGATCGTGTGGTACCCAAAAAAGGAATAACAAGAATTAAAATAATAGTACACATATGATTTATTTGAAAGATAATGGAAAAAAAATATGTCACTAAAAGTTTAACTTTGCACACAAGAATTTTCATAGAAATAAAGTTGCTCATTATTGTTCTTAAAAAAAATCTGATACATCGCTTAAATTTAAGAACTCTACTTAAAACTATGATGAATATAATGTTAAATATTAAAATGTTCAAGTTCTACTTATCTGATTTATGATTGATAATGAATTTTGAAATGCAGATTACAGAATAAAATATACTTCAAATATTACTCATAGACAGTAAATTACTTTTGATAAAATTAAAAAAGAAAGTTGTTCATCTTGATAACAATTATCAAAAATAATTCTGATCTAAATATAAGTGATACAAATAATAGAATTATTAATATCAACATAAAAATGTTTTGATTTGACGGCTTTAAACTGCGAGCACATAATGTAATATAGAGCCGCAGAATAGACTGTCTAGAAAATTCAAAAATTAAGGTACATCCACAAGTTACGTTACATATTAATCAAGCAACTCGAAGCTATTTGCGAGATATCGAAGAGTCGGGATATGATCACCGTACATGGGTGCGTTTCGTAAGCTCCGCCAGGGATAGTATTCCGTAACTTTACTAACTTCGAGACCACAGCTCCACACTTAGTCCATATCAGACTACGTAACTCTTTACTATAGAATTCTCCTCTTCAACACAGATTAAGATAGCTTCAACATGAAAATTGGTTGTAAAAAAGTGACGTAGTCTTGTGTGGCGCTGTGGTGTAGAAGTTCGCCAAGTTACCGAATACCACCCCGGTTAGGTCTCGTCATATTTTAAAACAAGTGCGAGAGAAACGGGGATATAATGTTGTCTCCCTTCCTCTCATCTGAAATAATCACGTGACCTAATTGGTGGAGCCTACGGAACGCACCCATAAGATAGTGAAATGTCAATATAATCGATTTACAGTATAGGTTTCTTCGACTGTAAAGTTTAGATTAAATTCAACTATATTATGGATCTGGTTCGGGGTGCGTTCTGTTAGCTCCAGCAGTTCATCGAGGTATCGAAATATTGTCGATGACATAAAAGTGCGAAAGAGCCACCATCTCATGCTTTCTCTCTCGCACTTACATGTCATCGACAATATTTCGATACCTCGATGAACTGGTAACCAAGTAACTGTCGGAGCTAACGGAACGCACCCTAAGCCCTGCGATGTACGGAATAGCATTCGAGTGTTAACCATCACTCTACCAGCAGGGGCGGTATCATGTAACTTTGCTACAGTCTTCATTATAATTTGGACTAACTTATTTTCCACTCACATGCATCTTCCAACGTATTTAAGACGGAGATGAGTTTGTCCAGAAGCCTATGCAAAAAGAAAAAAAGTTTATAATACCACCCTAGGAGGCACTGTTTGTAACATTTTCGTCAGGTTTTCGTGACCACCTTAGGTAACGTGACGTTTAAGTCTCGAACGCTATACCGTTTAAAAATATCACTTAATTGAGTGCTTCGATATATGCGACTGGATTTGATTTTGACTGTCATATAACAAACATTGCATATGATAGAATTGCAAAAAGTTACTTTACTGTTACGTTTTGGATTTAATGGTTTATATATCTATCAGCTCTCTACAAGCAGCAGACGCAGTTTGTAACATTTTCGTCACGTTTTCGTGACCACCTTAGATAACGTGATGTTCAACTCTCGAACGCTATACCGTTTAAAAATATCACTTAACAGAGTGCTTCGATATATGCGATTGGATTCGAGTTTGACTGTCATATAACAAACATTGCATGTGATAGAATTCCAAAAAGTTACTTTACTGCTACGTTTTAGGTTTCACGGTTTATATATGACGGTCAAGCTCGAATGCGATTGCGTCAATTAGCACTAGATTAGACCGCTGATCTGCACCAAGCCAGGTTTATGATTTCACATAGAGTATCATTAAATCAATTCGAATAATGAAGGAAAATTTATAATATGTATAATGAAGTACCAGAATATTAGGTCATCACATACGAATCCGCTATACTTGATATAAGGTACTTCATAGTTAATGAATGAATAATTAACACATGTTTTTCTTAAACAATAATCAAATAAATACAAAAGAATTTATAACAATCAAAAAAAAAAAATAATAATTAACTTTATCACAATAATTTCATGAACATTAAAATAAAAAATAAAGAACATTAAAAATATTTTCTCTTCTGTAATTTTATAATTATTTATAAAACTACATTTACAGATAATAATTTTTTAATTAGTTAATTATTTATAAAAATACATTAACATATATTAGTTTTTAAGGGTACTGTAGGTAGGTAAGTCGGTAAAATAGCTGAGTAAGAATGTTTGAATTAACAGTAAATATGTACATTTTTTATTGAAAAATTAGACACACGACAGAAACGCAATTTATATTACATTCGGTAACTTGGGTAACTACTATATACAAATATAGGTAACTTTTATATGTCAAATTTTTATCTTTTAAACGTCTTAAGATATGTTTAAAAGAGGAATCATGTAGAAAAGTAATTTGTAGTCAGGAGACTGAGTGGGTAATTGTACTAAAGTAATATATATCTACAGCAGAGTCGAAGGGTTATAGAGACAGTGAATCATAAGACGAAAATTCTGTAATTATATAATAAAGTTACTTGATTGGCTGCCAGATTTATGATCGAGACTTCGAAAAAAACAATCTGTCGATACCACTTAGGATGCAGTCCCACTGTCCGAAAAAAAGCACCCCAATAGACCGTCCGAAATAAAAAGAGCCAATCAGAGCTATTGCGGACGTTTGAGCTATAACGGATTCTACAGCCTTACAGACCAGAATACCAATCACACAATTTAAACTTATATCTCTATAAAGAGAACATATATATTCGCTTCTTACTCGCTTTAACACAGGATAATGGTAAAACAGGGTACATGCACCCTTACTATTTATACTAGTCATTAAGAGATAGTGTTCGTTATGTAGGGCAGCCACGCAAAAAATTACTTATACACATTAGAAAAAAAATCATACATGGTAAATATTATATATTTTCACAATCTTTAAGTAAACAAATTTGTATTTGTGAATAAGAAATATTTTATTACGAAGCATAACTTAATTATTTTTTTACAAAGAACAAGTAAAGTTATTTTAAACTTAGGCAGAATTATTAAGATTCCTTTGGCTCGGTTTGACATCTTTTATCATTTAATTCCTTTAATCTATAGTCACTAGCTTTTGTCGCTTCTGTGGCTTCTTTCATTTCCTTCTTTTTTTCATCCAACAATTTTTTCATTTCTGCTTGACGCATCTTTTTTTCTTGTGCTTCCAATTCCTTTTGTTTTTTCTGATGTTCTTTTTGAATACACAAGTCCTAAAACTCATGTTACGCTGAAGCTGCTACCATCTTAGGCTTTTTAGATTTTTAAAGATTTTCTCTTTCTTTTAGGTAAATAATCGGTGGGTAGTAAGAAACAATCAGACAAGCGGTTACGTTTATGAGTACCTGTAAATAAATGAAAATATTGCAAGAAAATCGGATGCTTTTGGAGTACAAGAAATATAGAAGAAAAAATATCGCGACGACTAACCTTAATGATTTTTTTTTTGTTTTCAATGGGTTCCTGTTTGAGATTCCAAATTTTTTTTATTATTGTCATCCTTAGAAAATAATTCCTCCTTATCTTGACTAACAGTTAGGGTATGATTGTTCAGCAATGAGGTTTCGCCCAAGAACTATAATTATATGCAAAAAAGTGTTGTTCAACTTTTGAGCAAAAATATAAAAATATATGTATTTACTTTTAGTACATTTTAAAGTTAATTCTTCATTGATTTCATTTGCCTTATTAGTCGAGCCACTCGATTGATACACATTGATATTTGGTTTTTCATATGAATCAACATTCTCTGTTTCAACATCATTTCTTAAGGTAAAACTGCTACTAGACGCGGGAAGTGTTATCCTAGAAATAGGCATAAGAAAAAGGGAATACATTTACTTTTTGAATATAACACAAATGAACAATAGCAGATGGCCTTATTTGTGATTAATCAAAGAATTAACGGACTTAATGAATAAAAATAATACAAAATAGCCAACGAAGTTATTGTATATGAGAAAGTAGAGGATTGGAAAACGATAGGATGTATAAAACGAGCTACAAAGGAAAATAAACTTGATGAAATGAATGATAATTTTACAAAGGAAGGGAAGACTTTTGTCATTCAGAAAAACTATATGGTAATTGACAACTCTATCATCCGTAAAATGTAAAAAAAAAAAAAAAAAACTAAGCAAAGAAAGAAAAATAAAGCAATTAAAAAAAGATATTGGTGAGTTTAGAAGTTTGTAAATGATAGATTGTAGGATCTGCAATAAAAAAAAAAAAAATTATAAAGCGCACATTGCTATGCATGGAGAAAAAACAACAACAAATGAAATATCAATAATATCAGTCAGAAATATAGGATCAAAAGATGATGGAGAGATGTGCAGGCAGGAGATGATTCATGTGAAAATATAAGACATTTATGTAGGTAAATAACGCACAACAGTGAAAATAAAAAGTTCAAAAATATGTTATGCGTTATAAATCATAATATTATGTAAATGTAAAAAAAATTCTAACATGTTGTTGTATGTTTAATCAATTACATAAGTTACTTAATTGAAAATAATATTAGTACTAATATAAGAGGATAAGAATTTTAAATAGTTATGAAACAAACAAAGTAAATGTAGGAGTATATAAAAATCTATGTATGACATGAATAAACAATCAATTAAACAATTGACATTTACAAATATTAAGAAAAAATTTTAAAATGATATCTTATTATAAACTTATATCCATAATTGATTCTAAAATGATCATAAATAACCAAAAGGTCTCATAATTGTTTCTATAATAATAATGATTGCGTAAATATTGTATTAATTTACATATGTATCAGTTCTAACCTTTAATACTTATTAGGATCATTATCAGTATTTAATTATCATCAATTATTTAATAAATCAGTAAACTCATTTTATATATTGACTATGTTCTTCGAATTATTAGCGAATTTCGATAAGCTTTGGTTATCTATGTTTGTACGCATATACATGTATTAAAAAATTAACTTTTGTAAGTAGAACATTTTGTTCACTTGCTTTTTTGTCTTAAGTCAAGAATGACGATGTAGAATGAAAACACACAGTGATTGGAGCATGACTTATAAATATAGTCATTCTCCAATTACTGTGTGTTTTCATTCTACATTGTCATTCTTGAATAAACTTTTGTATTTATTATTCAAACATGAGAATAAAAACATTGAAATATGGGGGTTGGCGGACTGCGCGCAGGGGGTGAAGCCCCACTAGTATATACATATATATATATGTATATATATATATATATATATATCTAGTTATGTGTATGTATGTATACGTTTTTTAGGTATATATGTAGATAATGTCAATAGAAAGATTACTCTTGATACTCAGAAACGTTATAATCAATCCATTCAAACCAAAGTAAGTGTACGGCATTTTTTGGGTCCTTTGATAACGAATCTAAGGTCAGATTTATCAAAATTAAGATAGCGGATAAAGATGGTGGACCAAAATTTTGAACATTAACTGATTTGCACCTTATTTGGTGTATAGGCTTTTTTTGAAGACACTTATATGGAATCTAAGGTTAGATTTCCCAAACTCAAGATAAAGAATCGAAAATAGTGGACGAAATTTTCGAAAATAAATGAATTTGCACTATATTTGATGCACAGGGTTTTTTTAAGCCAATGTGAGGTTGGATTTGCCAAATTCCAGATGACGACCAAATTTTCGAAAATTATCAATTTGAACCGACATGGTACAAGGGATTTTTTTCGGTCTCTGATTACGCATACTAGTTAAGATTTTAAAAGATTGAGATAATGAAGGCAATCTGGCAAATACTTAATAATCCAATTCCCGGTTTTAGTTCTACAATAACCTTAAAATATTTAAGTCCCTTAGAGGTGTACTCACTTGATATACATACGCATGTGAAATATATCTATACATGGGACGTTCTTCTATAAACCGTACACGTTTCGACAAAAAATGACCGACACACCTTTGATTTGTCTGAAACTTTTTTTACTAGTTCTATATTGAAAGTAAAGGGACACTTTCTTTTTTTCTCACAATTCTTTTTTTTCTTCTATTTTTGGCGCTATAAAAGATTAAGATTCCGCGATTCTGGTGATTTCAGGATCAAGGAGAAATTTTCAAAAATTCATAACTCCGGTAATATTCAAGGAGGCTCAACACATACATTGAAGTACCTTAAAAAAGTATAAAATTGAAATCTATGATTAATAAGTATGCATTCTACCACTGTGCAAAATTTTGGCATTGGTTGCTGCGGAAAATTTTTAGTAAAACACGTTACAAGTGAGCGTCTTATACATAGGCTCTTATGAAGACTATTGAAGGTTATTACGTTGGAGCATTGTCTATTAAACGCACGCTATATATATGGCTACGGTTATGACTACACCTATATACATTGTTGACTATATATGGTGTGTTGGGCCTCTATAAGCTAGAGACTGTTATTTATTTTAAAATTAGAAGAATGAGCTTAAAAAAAATACTTTGAAGAAAAAATTAATAACAATTTAAGATTGTTATCAACAGTTACAATGTTTTAATTGATTTCACATAATTCCCCCCCCCCCTCTCCACTTGAAAGTTTTTATGATTACCATTGTATTCTACGTCAAAATTCCTTTTAAAAACTACTTTTTATTTCAATTGGGAATTAATTATTACTTTTGCCAATAAATTAATTTATGTAGTGCGGCTCGTCTTATCGGCGCGCGGATTCCATCGCAGGTCATATTTACTAGCATAATTTTCTTTTTCTCTATAACACATGGTTTTTATATAAATCAGTTTAAAATAAATGTTAATTAATAGACAGTCTTATTGGAAATTATTACTAGATATTTTGTGTCTATGGGGTTCATTCATTAACACTATAACTATTTTCTATCAGTCTGATGATTGCACTCAAATAATGCCAGGCAAATAATATTACGTCACGTCAAAGTGGGTGGATAAATACTACTGATGCAGAAACACTTACTTTTAAATAATAAAAAGAATTTTATGAATATTTTAAAATCAATTATCCAACAACGAAATATTGTCTTTCAAAATTCGCTAGCTTACGGCGAAAACATTGCGTATTGGCAAGAGCGAGTGGTATTCATTTAGTTTGTGTCTGTCCAATACATAAAAATGTAAAATTACTAATAGATGAAGCAAATTTAAAATCAATTACAGCTGATGCACAACGAACTATCAAAAATTATCATGATTGTTGGGATCTTATAGTGTGTTATGTGCGATGTACTAATTGTTCTTTAGGATCGTGTGCTAAGTGTCCTGGTATAAGTAATATCATTGAGCAGTTAGAACAGAATTCTGAAAAAAAATTGATCGACAATAATAAGTATAAACAGTGGGTTACAATCAAAAGAACTTTATTGAAAACCTTAATATCTAGTGTTGAGGAACTTTGAGAATGATTGAGTAACGGTTTGAAAAAATTGTTGCTACATTCTTTTTTAGTCAATAAACCTGGAAAATTTTTGAATGAAAAAAAAGAGAGTTAAAGAAATAGAATGCATTGTAATTTGTGATTTTTCTAAAAACCATGCCTTTATAATTCAAAATTATGGTCAAGGTATACATTGGAATTATGACCAGATAACCATACATCCCTTTCAATATATTATAAAGACGACAAAGATGAGTTGAAAATTAAACGTTTTGTTTCCATTTCTGAATCTTTAAGTCACGATACTATTGCTGTTCATCTGTTTCAGAGACAACTCGTAGAATTAATCAAAACGAATTTAAAAGACATAAATCAGATAATATATTTTTCGCATAGTGCAAGCGGACAATATAAAAATAAAAAAAATTTATAAATCCATATGAATTATTTTAAAATATCAGCTGAGTAGCACTTTTTTCCAACATCACATAGGACCATCGACGAAATAGGTGGAACATTAAAACGACTCTGTGCTAGAGCTAGTCTTCAAAGAGTAAATAATCCCATCTGCACTCATAAAGAGTTGTTTAGTTGATCGTCGAAAGCTCTACTAAATATAACGTGTCGCTATTCATCTAAAAATGATTATGAGGAGTAAGAAAAAAACCATCAACTCGTTTCCAAAAAGCTATAATGATTATTTGTCAATTTTTTGTATTCAATTATGGATGAGGTTAATTGTGCTTACAAACATTGTTCAACTGAAGATGTCAAAAAATAGTTTTTAGAACCGTAAGAAAAGATATGAAGAAAGAAAATTAGGCATGCGATAGAATCTGCGTGCCGATAAGACATGCCTCACTGAATAAATTAATGTATTTTCAATAGTGATAATTTATTCCCCATCGAAAAAAAAGTAGTTTTTAATAGGAAAGTTGACGTAGAATACAATGGTAACAATGGTAATACTGAAAACTTGATACAAAGGGAGGACGATTGTTAAAAATCAATTTAAACATTTAAATTGTTAATAACACCATTGAATTAGTATAATGTTTTTCAAAGTATTTTTTTCTAAAGCTTATTATTCTACCTTTAAAATGAAAAAAAAAAAACAGTCTGTATCTGACAAATAATCGGAGTTATAAATTTCGTAAAAATCCACCTTAAGCCCAAAATCACTAAAATCGCGGAATTTTAATCCTTTTTAGCGTCCCAAATATTGCGAAAAAAAAATACGTGCCTCTTTTTTCAGTATAGATCCCGTAGAAAAAGTTTCAAATAAATTAAAAATGTGTCAGTTAGAAAGGTGTTTGGTTTGTTAAAGAACGTCGCATAATTATCATAGTCTCAAACGCCAAGAATTCACAAAAATTTTTATTAGAGCGAATTTTCTCTCAATTTCATAGATTTTGGGCTTATTTTGGTCCTAAGACCATAACTAACAAAAAATCATTTTCTTCAAATGTGTTACGTCTTTACATATATATGTATCTTAGGCATGTGTATAGATTTTTCCTGTAATCCGTGTGTTTCGAATAAGTAAAAAGATTTTTTGAATAAATTCCTGACATCCGATCTGGCTAAAATTTAGCACACATGTTTGTGCTTTCCTTGACTTTTTACCCGATCTAATTTATTGTGGTCCTATTTTGTTCCTTATGTAATACCCTTTAATTATTTGTTTTTCTCAAACGTATTATAGTTCGTTATCTGTACGTCAATAAGGTATATAATAATAGGTTTTTGATTTTTGAATGTTTACGCATAGGGGACATATTTTAAAAACCGTACAGATTTTGACAAAAATTGACCAACACATTTTTGATTCAACTGAAACTTTTTTTACGGGTTCTATATAAAAAAAAGACGTATAGTTTTTGTTTTCTTTTTTACAATATTTTGGGAGTTTGATAGTATTTAAATTTCGCAATATCGGTGATTTTGGGCTTAAAAAATGATTTTCAAAAATTCATAACGCCGGTTCTATTTAAGCTGCAGACTGTAGCTTTTTTCAGTTTAAAGGTAAAATAATAAGCTTGAAAAAAAAGATACTTCTGAAAAAAATTACGTCAAATTAAGATTGTTATGAACAATTTGAATGTTTAAAACACTTTTTAACTATTGGGCCTACCCCGTAGCGAGATTTAAGTATTATTATCGTATTATATGTCAAATTTTCTTCGAAAAACACAATTTAAATTGATGGACCAATTATTACCATCGGAAAAAAATTAATTAACTTAGCGCGCTACGTCGCATGAGCGCGGGTGCCACTTCGCGCCCTTCTTTTTTTGTGTCTTACCGATTTTCTTTAGATTATACATGAGTATTTTTTTTTTTTTTTTTTAAATACTTTTATTTGTTTTTTATTTTTGCTGTTTTACATATCAAAATTTTTATTGTTAATATCTATTTTTGGAAGACAATCTCTACTATCGCTTCTGCCGTATTGTCCGCTCGAGCCTCTGCCTCTGCTTCTCGATGCTTCTCGCTGCACGCGGTTTCTAAGAAACTGTTGGCCCTTCTATGCTCGACCGCCATAGCCGGCATTGTTTATGTTTGCAGTCTTTCTTAAAATTTCTAAATTCACCACAGCCGTAACATGCTCTTTCTTGCTGCTTCCGATGATTTTTTGATTCCGATACAAAAGCGTTAAATTTTATACTTGCACTCAAACTTTTACTTTTTTTCTTAATTTCTAACATCTCAATTTAATCAATTACACAGCTAACAGTCTGGTCCCTTTTTTTTAACGATTCAATCTAATAACCAATATAGCTATACGAATCTGTCAATGTTCTTCATAAATAATTCAACTTTTCTTTTTCCGTCACTGTAGCACTAGCTGCTTTCAACTCGTTCACTGATTTGTCGAATCCAATAATAAAAACTGACGATCCCTACAATCTTTCAATCTGATTTTCTCCAACTTAGTCTGGCATATAATTTGCAAAGCTATAGATTCTTTCAAATACATAGCATAATACTTTTTGATACTTATGTGTTCCGTTTCTAAATTACTGATAATTTCCAACTGCTCATTCGAAATAGCACTGTATATATATAAGTTATGTCCATCCCTGACCATTTGTGTTCAATGTCCGTGAATATTTTCTCTCTTACTATAACCTTTGCACATTTATTCAATTTTAAAAACATCATTATCCTTCTCTTCCAGTGAGCATAATATTGGCCATCAAACACAGGTGAGACGTTCTTTTACAAACCGTACAGATTTTGACAAATATTGACCAATACTTTTGATTTGGCTGAAACTTGTTTTACAGGTTCGATATCGAAAATAAAGAGAAATGTATTTCTGTTTTTCGTTTTTTTACAACACTTTAGCTGTTAAAAAGAATTCAAATTTGGCAATATCGGTAATTTTGGGCCTGAGAAGTGATTTTCAAAAATTTATAACTCCGGTTCTATTTAAGCTGAAAACAGTATTTTTTTCTCATTTTTGAGATAAAGGAATAAGCTTAAAAAAAAATACTGACGTTAAAAATCAGTAACAATTGAAGATTGTTATTTACAATTTAAATGTTGAAATCAATTTTTAACAGTCGTCCCCACCTCGTAGCGAGTTTACGGATTACCATCGTATTTTACGTCAAATTTCCTTAAAAAAACACTTTCAATTCATGGAAAAATTACTATTATTATCGGAAAAAGTTAATTAATTTAGCGCGCTACGTCGCGTTGCATCGGCGCGCGGGGGCCGCACTATGTACTAAAGTGTATAATGTATTTAATGAACAATTTTACGGTTACTAGCAAATATCGTGAATACGTTATTATTCGTTCGAAAGGCATTAATGATCTCGTGAAGTATGAACTTTTTTGGCTATTTTTTTAGGTTTTTTATCATGTAT
>JAPYYV010010361.1:0-14479 GCA_030522625.1 Copidosoma aretas
ACTCACGCGCGGATGAGTTTAACCCGGTTTAACGTTTAACTCATGAGTAAAGTAAACAGTAAGTAGTAGGTCTGTTCGAGGACCGCGATGTATGCGCCGCGTTAATACACGGCGCATACATCGCGGTCCTCGAACAGACCTATTGTGACGAACTGACGATAGACGATTAAACTGCACTTGTGGGATAAGTAGCAACCTGCAGTAATTTCACCGATAAAACTGACCCAAACCCAAAAAACCTTTTTAACTTTAATTCAAAATCTTTAACAAGAATTCTTCACATTTGTGTATACTTACTGATGAATAATAAACTTTGAGCTGTTGGAAGAATATGGAGATTAAAATATTTCAATGTAGAGTAGATAATAAGTGGAATAAGATCACGTTTGAATAAAAATTATACTTTTTTATTTAAAATTGCTGATTAATTATTAAGTTGTCATACATACATGAATGTATAAGTTTATTCACTTAAGGCTCAATATTTTCTTTTTTTGAGGAGTAAATGTAAAAGAATCAATTAATTAAAGAGAAGCTTAGAAAATAAATGAATTGACATAAAAGTAAATGAAAGTAACACAAAAGTTTACTTCAAAATTAATTGCATTTTTCAATACTTTATATATATTTTCCGATATTTTTATGTTAAAGTAGATAAAATATAAACAATACTTGGACTAGGTCATGTAATACTAATGTTAAAATCTCAAATATAAATAATATTTGCATTTTATTTATGACCAAAATGCAGTCACATTTTGTTGGAGGTTAAATATGTGAAGCTTTGCTTATTAAATACGGTTTAAACTATCAAATTATAAATTTTAACTTATAATCTATTAAAATTTACTTTTTTATTGCAAGGAACAACCACTTTCATTTTTAGGGTCAGTGTTATTTTGTCGAATTTCTTCTTCTTTTACTGGTGGCAGATCTTGCTCTTTGCCGATTTTAGCTGTTTCAAAACCTGTCAATGCTCTGTGTATACCGAGATTCCATAACGAATTTGGAGGGGGCATCTGGAAATCAATTGGACTAACTAATCCATATGTAGCTTTAGAATCTAATGCAGGTACTTCTTGAGGAACAGAATGATGATATCTAAAAAAAATTAACTGAGAGTTAAATTTTAAACATGTACATAAATTTATGTATAAACACAAATACAAATACATTGCATAGCAACATCTTACATTAAACTATTTTCACGTTCACACTTTTCAAGAGTGCGTTTGACAAGAGGGGCTAAACGTCTAAAAACAGCATGTTGGTCTGGTTTAACTCTTGGTGCCGGTCCATTTGTTTTGCTGTATTCTTGACAAAGAGTTTTTGCTTTAGTCAAACAAGCTTCGCTCTCTCTCAAAGCTCTGATTGCATCACCACACTTATCCAATGACAATAAGTTTTCCCCACAATAATTATAAGCCTGTAACAAGTATTATTGAAATAAATAGGATTGTATTTTCTTCAATATGATACAACACATTAAGATCTTTTAATTCATACGTATGATTGGTAAAACATTGATTTAAGTTCTAGATATTTAATCCATTGCCCTGAAATTTCAGGTTTAAATGATCTTAAAGTATTTGCAGCATCCCTGAAAAGTTTGTTTGTTTCATTTGCTAGAGCTGATATTAAATTAGAATTATGCTTCAGCTCTACTGCTCTGGCAACAGTTACTAAAATCATACAGACAAAAAATAATGGGCTGCATATAATGTCTATGTTATTTAAGAAATATATTATAAAATAAAAACTTATAATATTACCTTCCTGAGCCTCAGCAGTGCACTGATTAACATATGCATTTATCACACGAGGATCTAAATCACTGCAGAGTGGAGGTGGATTGGATAATTGAGGTAGAAATTCTATTTGTACAAACGTAAAAATTCCAGCAGCTCGTCTAAGCATGCTGTGTACTTCTTTTGCTTCATTCATTGTTATACTGAAAGAAACATTGTTATCCCTTAAGCCTTAAACAAAGCATAATAAAAATTCATAGCAATACATTTTCTGTACATACTCATTTTTAGAAGCTATCATAGCAGCATGTTTCATGAACCACAAGCCAACATTCATGCTCATATTTGCTGCTTCATAAATAGAGTCAGCAAAAGATCTGTGTAAACAATTAAATATATTATGTGATTACATTTATTCAATTAAACAAAGAAAATAAGCTTACACAGTCCCTGGACCTAAAAGTGTTTGAGTCCACTTAAAGACAAGGGCATTTCTGAGCTTGCTGGGATTTGGTCTGCCAATAGATTCATTGTTACCTTCGCCAGTATCAACCTCCCACATGAAACCATAGAGCAGAGCCAAGTAGGACACAAAGGCAGGTTCAACAGACGTACTTGTGTTATTAGGATTTTTAATCAGATCCAATAGGCGACTTCGGCAAGTGCGTAAGTCACTAAAATCGACGATTACTTAGCGTCAAGGATATTTTACAGCATTTGAAAAACTTATGTTACTTACCTGTTTAGCTTTTTTGTGGCATCGGTTGGATCGCTATGTTTCAGCTCGAATTTTTGATTAGTCGTCGCTTTGAGGACGTTCCTGTGAAACCAGTGGGCCATTTTGTACCAAATTAACACTTGTTTCTTCGGCGCTGGCCTTGAAAGTTTGTGTATTGCTTTTTTATGCTAGTCCCGAATCTCGAAAAGTTTTTGTATGTTGATAAACCAACGAAACAAATCTCGTTATTCTACACCCTACATTGCCATATAAAATACTTGCTGCGTGAAGTGATAATAATATCAAGACGTATTGTTATTGTTTTTAGCGTTACACTTTCACTTTTTTCACTGACATGACTACCTATACTCTAGTGTCTCTAGTACATCTGTTATCATTTACTTAGTCACTATTATTATCTTTTAGAGCCTTTAGAGGTATCGTTATAGTATTGTATATTTGAGACGATTCGACATATGCAGTATATTCGACGTCTGTGCGGTGTGTCTCGTAAAGGTCGAAGATCGAGAACATTGATGGTATAACTGGTAACGTTTTTATCATACAAAAATTTTTATTTTATCTTTATTTACATTGCAAAAATGTTTCATGAAAGTTGTGAATTGTTTTTTCGTGTTGACCCAAACACGTTATCAAATAATATATGTTAAAAACTAAATAAGTGTGATTCTTTTAAAAATCAGGCACCAGCGAAAGATAAAAAAAACATTTTGCAAGCTGCACTTCCTCTTTCGACATACAAAATATCAATAATCTATTTGTCAATACAGAATGTTTACACTGACAAAAAAAAATTAATTTGAACAGTGCGGGCCTACGGGGTAGGAAAGTTGAAACGTATACGATATAATACGATTTACGAATCCCCCTCCCCTTCCCTTCCCGCCACGCTCGTTCTCTGATTCTCTCTCTGCTCACACACACACAATTGACACAATCCGCAATTCCGCAGTTTCGACTTCGGCGGCTTCGGCCATCTCTTTTCCAGTCGACCAGGCGTGCGAGAAGCCTGGAATTGCTTGGTATTTTACGAGGTTGTCCTCGTAAAAAGCCAAAACATGGTAAGTGTATCAATTATTGCTATTTATGCGATATCCTCTTCATCTTGATTGAAATATTTGCCAATAATAGCGAGGTAGTTCGAAAGCGTTGTAAACCAGATGCGTCTGTTGCGGTTGTCGAGGTTCACCACGTGCGCTCGTGATTATAGTATTGAGGATTCCTTAAATCAATACTGTCTCAAGCAAACAATTGTTGCAATTTAATTTTGTTTGATGGATGTTTGATTTTTAATCACATTTTCTAATTTTATTTGTTATTGAATTGCTAAGAGCGTAATTTTGTCGAGAAATTTCTTTGGTTATGTTACCTTGCTTTTCACCTGTGCAGTGTACTTATTTTTTGTCAAGGAAAAACGAGAGTGCTATTTGCTGTTTGGTTATCAAAAAATGTTTCGTTTAAATATATAAGTACTTGGCATTTTTTTTCTATCGTACATGATGATTGGCTTTGGTCCGTGTTTATGATTAACATTGATTTTAAAACAAAGCGTTTACTGATCGACATAACAAATTCAATTAACTACTGCAAATAAGTGTCTTGTTGATAACAAAGTAAAACTTTTTTTTTTTTTCCAGTTGTCAACAGCGCGCCCGTTGGTCACAGTATATTCTGAAAAGAATGAACCTTTAAAAGAAACGATCTCTCTTCCTGCTGTCTTTAAAGCCCCCATCAGGCCTGATGTAGTGAACTTTGTCCACCAGCAGGTCTCTAAAAACAGCCGCCAGCCGTACTCTGTCTCAAAGGAGGCTGGTAAGTTGTTTTTGCATAACTTGCTACAAATCGACCACTGCACTGTAGCAAATGTCCTCAATCTTGTAAATTGTTACTCGATTGATCCATCAGGTGCAAGAGAAATTCTGTGATCAGGCGTTCTGTTTTTATGAAATAATGCATTTAACAGGGACATGGTCATTGCACATTCCATCTTGGTAACGCAATACTATGCTGAATATATTTCACATTATTCTGATGGCGTTTTGAATTATCCTAGGTCACCAGACCTCTGCCGAGTCATGGGGTACTGGTCGTGCTGTTGCGCGTATTCCGCGTGTCCGCGGTGGTGGTACCCACAGGTCTGGTCAGGGTGCTTTTGGCAATATGTGTAGGGGAGGTCGCATGTTTGCTCCCACTAAGCCTTGGAGACGCTGGCACCGCCGCGTCAATGTCAACCAGAAGAGATACGCCGTTGTCTCGGCTATCGCCGCTTCTGGAGTGCCTGCTCTTGTTCAGTCAAAGGGTAAATATCTGTTATACTAAATTGATGATGGATTATAAATATTATAATTATTATTATTTCACTTAAAATTTTTTTTTCGTTTCAAAAAAATGTGTTGATTAGAAAAAATTAATAATAATGCATCCAAATTTGACAGGACACATGATTCAAGAGGTACCAGAATTCCCCCTCGTTGTGTCGGATAAAATCCAGGAATACAAGAAGACCAAGCAGGCTGTCATTTTCCTAAGACGCATCAAGGCTTGGAATGACGTCCAAAAAGTAAAAGATCTTATTTTTTGTGGAATGAGTAGATTTACAAATTTAAAGAACATGCACTGTAGCAAATGTCCTCAATCTTTTGATTATTTACTCGATTGATCCATCAGGTGCTAGACAAATTTGATGAATAGGCGTTTTTGTTTTATGAAATTTCCCAAACAGAGACATGTTCATCGCACATTGTATCATCACTCGATTTTAATATGTTTCCGAATCATTGAGTCTTAGTTTTTTGTTTTTCTGTAATTGATAGGTCTACAAGTCCCAGCGATTCCGTGCAGGTAAAGGTAAAATGCGTAATCGTCGACGCATCCAACGCCGTGGACCTTTGATTATCTACGGTAAAGACCAGGTACGGTTTTCCTTACCCTAACATAGTATAAAGTTGCAAATCCTTCAATTTATGATGATTAAACTTTTGGTCTGTGTTTCTGATATGCCATTGATTACAAACAAAACTTCTGATGTAAAATTCCATTACATTTTTTTCTGGCAATCCAAACCGAAAAAATCAATTAAAAATCATTTTTCAGGGCATCCGTAAGGCTTTCCGCAACATTCCTGGCATTGATTTGATGAACATCAACAAAATCAACCTCCTGAAACTGGCCCCTGGTGGTCATGTTGGGCGTTTTGTCATCTGGACCAAGTGCGCTTTCGAGAAGCTAGATGCTCTTTATGGAACCTGGCGCAAAGAAGCTAAGCTGAAGAAGGGCTATAACCTTCCGATGCCCAAGATGGCCAACACAGATCTTTCCAAGCTTCTGAAGTCCGATGAAATCCGTAAAGTCCTCCGCAGACCTCAGTACGTATATTTTATTTTTAGTTGTGAAACTTTTTAAATTCACACCAAAATGATGATATCCTTTGGTCCGTGTTTATGATTAACATTGATTTTAAATCAAAGCGATTACTGATTACGATTGTGCTACAACAAAAGAGTGTATGATTTTTCTGATTTCTTATTTTTGCCTAGCAACATAAAATCTTGTCCTATGAGGTCTTCTGTAAAATATTCATGAACATGAGCAATAATACACTTGTATACCTTCTTTTGTCGTACCATGTTAAGTGATTAAATAATCATATACCTTTGTCTACACGTTCTGACGATTCTCTCTTCATATTTACCTACAGGAGGAAGATTATCCGAAGGGTGAGGAAGCTCAATCCACTCACCAACACTAGAGCTATGCTGAGGCTCAATCCTTACACTGGTGTTACAAGGCGCGCTGCCATTTTGACCAATAGAAAACGTCAAATTGAAAGGGAGATTGCTTTGGCAGAGAAGAGAAAGGTGTGCAATTAAACGAGATTTTATTTTTGTTAATCCTTGAGCATCGTGATTAACAAAGTTTTTCAATTATTTCAGCTTCCTTTATCTCCTGAAGCGCTAAGATACAAAGCAAATAAAGAGAAGCGGGTAAAAATGCTTAAAAAAAACAAAGAAACCGCGGTAAAAAAGGTGAAGACTGACAAGCCGAAAGCGGATAAACCAAAAGATAAGAAAGCAACAACAAAAAAGGAGGTTGCTAAATAAAAGAAATGTTCTCTTGTAAATTTTATATAAGATCTATAATAAATGAGAAAAAACAACACGAAAAGATGTACTACTTTCCTTTCGTATCGTCCTGTCTATCTCTTATTTTTCTGTAAAAATATGAACAAAAACATTATTTTCAACGTACTGTCAAGATCTTCAGATCTAATGTTCATTACGAATATTGGAAAAACGTGAATCTATTCTCGCTTTACTGTATTTAAAGCCGACCCTTCATTGCAGATCTCAGTCAGTCGATGAGAATATACTTGCCTCATTCAGTCGTCCATCAGAGAGTCTTATCCCTGACCGTACAATGCAAATCCAAACTTGAAAGTCCACTTGCTCGTTTGTATTGCTAAATTGAATTTTTTTTTCTAAATTGTCTCTTCAGTTCAAGATTCTTATCTGCCTCTTCCTAAATTTGGAAACTGAGCCGTGCCATTTTTAAAAAGTATTTTTTTCACGCACGCTGCACGCAGTCACGTATTCAAAGGGGATAAGGGGCTGCTTCTGCGCGCGCCCCAACTCCGATTGTACTCTCTGACGGCGAGCGGCGAAGGGATGAAAACGGCGGGTTATAGTCGGGGACGCAGAGCCGGATATGTCGCGCTTGGCGTCGGTCCTCCGATGCGGACTCGTCGGACTCGTGCTCTTCCGTCTCGGTGAGGATGCTGCTGTGTTCGATAATAATTTTTGCGATAAATATATATATATATATATATATATATATATATATATATATAGGTGGTGATAAGTACCTGTGCAAAAGTTTATATATGTTCGTGTTGGTTGTGAAACATGTTTTTTTCTCGGGAAAATTTGTAAGTGTGTTAAAAAAGTGTTGCCAAAATATTAAGTGAGGTTTTAAAAAGAAGTTTCTGTAGTTGACGCAGGTTTTGGAGTTTTTGCATACGCAGCCTTTTTTTATCATTAAATAACTTACTTCGCAAATATATTTATTTATCCCGCCAACATTGCGCTCGTTTTCAGTTCAATGCGTTGCCGAAGATCGATTCTGTCGGGTTACATCTATATAATAATAATAATATTAAGTACTGCAGTCGCAAAATCAAACAATATCCATTAGAGTGAAAGCCCGAGAGTTGGTCGTCGCGGGGAATTAAATGTGTCATCGGATTCAGATGGTGTCCGGAGGCATCAAAGGAGCCACGAGGAGCAAAATGAGACTTGGCACTAGTTTTTCCCGTATTCAAGTTACACATCTACTGCAAGACCCCTGTTGTTTCGTCTTTTGTTGTAAATTAACGGAAAAGTACAAAGTAACGAGCTTCCACACGTACTTGCATACGACGTTTCTGTAAAATCAGAGGAGCATCCTCGTGTTCACCCGATCGTCGAAGACGCATAGTTCACATGTACGTTATGAAAATAACTCACTCAGGGCCGTTTGATGCCTATCGGAGAAACTAGCTATGAGTACCATCGGCCAGCGTTGACATAATTTTTCGATACTCTGTATGAAACGAAATAACATTTCAGCGCAATTTTAATAAACAGCAATATAATTGCACGCGTGGGATCTTTCGACGTCCCGATCCGCCGCGGAATATACGAGCGCGCCGTTGTATCGTATATTTTTCCCGCGCAATGGCGTTTTTAACTTTGACCAACGGAAATTATACTTTACGACACTAACGCGTTTGAAGAAAAAAAAACCACAAACCTCGTTTAAAATTTCTGCAACCAAAGCAATGACGGTCACAAATTCCTCAACGAATAGTGAAACGAAAGCATCAGCGAACAACCGCACCCGTTCTCGCGTCATATAGGCAGTGCCAAAACGTACGTTTCGCACCTCTCGCAACTTTGTCGGTGGCCCCTTCAACTACCCCCCGACGCAAACACGCGAACCCTGCTGTACAAACTGCATATATGCACCGCGACTCGCCCATCAAAATTCACGGAGCGTATGAGGGAATTTTCGTTATATACGCGCATACATATATATTAAGTATAATCCGCCGGCTATATGTATATGCGCAACAAAGCGGACGGTGTCGCTGTCGTATCTTCCCAGCATCGGCCGTCAGCGGGTTACGCTGCACGAGATACGCACAGCCGGCACGGCTATACATGCGGGCTAAGCCAAGCGCGCGCGTGATCGACGATGCATCAGGCTGCAGTATATGTGTATATCGGATGATTTGCATCCTACGCCGAGGACGAGCCAATTAACGCGGGATTAAATCGCGGCGGTCCCCATCGGTATGACACCGCTTTTCTAATTCACTAATATGTACATACACGCTGAAGCTAATTAATTACACCGATGACCGCGGTAATGGGGCTGTAAGTATAATACAATGGCTGTAACGTCGGCTTGTGATTTTCATTCATGGGGGTGGACACCTTGCTTTTATTCACGCTAATGTGCAGTGCTGGATAACACATTTTTTGCAGTATATAAATGCATACCGTATACTTTCGAAGAAAAAGTCTGGAAAAACAAATCATACCATACGTGTATTCTTCAAATATCATGGAAATACCGCGCTATCATAACGTGCGAATTTGTTGCAAACATTTTTTTTCGTTCAGCATTCCGTCATCAGAAATGATAAGAAGAAAACAAACAAAAAAAAATTTCCATCGCAATAATATTATGATCATGTTTTTGGAAAAAAAATTTCTTTCCAAGTGTTTGACAATATACATCCACGGAGAGTAGTCATGTGATATATATTTTTCGTCGGAGAATAAAAATGCGCGTACACTCGCATCATCCGGCAGAATTAGATCATACGAAAGTTAAAAACGAATCCGCGACGCGTTGAGTGCCGAGTGTAAATTGAAAAGGCACCCATGTATCCCGTGATGAATTAAAATCGAGACCCGATTACAAGGTCGCCCACTTCACAAAAGCCCCGCGGGGGATGGACCCTGTACAGTATACCTCGCCGTTCGTAATACAATAGTAGGAAGCTTCGGAACGCATTATTATTATTATTATCATCATAATAAGTACTCGCAGCAGCAGCTCTCATATTAGCGCATTACGGAGCCGAGCGCGAAATAAACAACTTTACGGGAGATCAAATGAAAATTGGCGGTAAGCTGTGTTGTTCCGCGGCCCCGCGATCCCGCACGTGTGTATACGCTGCACCTAATTAAATCTCTATAATGGACGGTTTGATCGTCGCCGCGTGAATGCGTGCGCGGTGTACTTATTATACATGTATATATTGTAATGTGCCCGAGCATATGAGCTTACGGTCGAGAAGTAGAGGCAGTCGAGTTTGGTCGGACGCGCGGGATTGAAGAAGTGTATAATACATATATAATACATACCGCTATTACTTATATACTTATTCCTGGATTTAATAAGTGTGTGCTCTCTTTTTCAACCCGTTGGTTCTGGTGTTTTTTTTCTTCATCAAAATATAAATCTGAACCATCACTGCCTTTGCACCAATATTGACCGTCCGATCCCCTCTCGAACTGTTCTACTGCTTAGCGATTGATCCTCGTAAATTGGACGTTTCACGTGTAATATAAGTAAGTATAGGCATTTGAGCGTGGATTTAGCGATGGGACACAAATAGTACATATGCATGTACGTCTGCAGAGGCTGACGATCTCTTCCCCTGTTTCATCAGAGCTGGGGATCTTGTGTTGCACGAGAAAAAAAAGTAACGATCCCGATGCCGATACCATAACGCTTGGCCGAGAGAGAAAAATGTTATTCGAATCGATACAGATGGAAAAAGGAACATCGAATACGTAACAGTAGATTACAAGCTGCTCGAACGAGAATCAGCGTACGTGAAAAAACTCCTGCGATAAACCCTCGAATCGCGTACTGCCGGTGGCAGGTGGGGAAAATATACGTGTCCAGCCCTTCAAAGTTCGATCAGAACGGCCGGGTGGTGTTGGGATTACTTTTTGATGCAGGCAACGAAAAAATATTTCAATCCCCTTTCCCCCCAAAAAAAAAAAAGGAAGAAATGTTTGCACCTTCGATGCAGTAACTTTTTATACAAAGCTCGAGCTTGACGTGATTTTTTTTTTTTTTCTTTTTCTTTTCCCACAGGCTCCTGCGACGACGAGTACAGGCTGACGAAGCACCTGCTGGACGGCTACGACGCGGGAGTCAGGCCGGCGAAAAACTCGTCCGAGCCGCTCGTCGTTGCCTTTGGCCTTGCCCTCCATCATATCATCGATGTGGTGAGGATCAAGTGTGTTTCTATTTTCTTTTTTTTTTTTTGCTTCTTTTTTATCATTCGATCGGTTTCCTTGGAAAATTGATGATTTTTTTTTTTCTTTCCCGTTCCTGATGTACTTACTGTACGAGGCTCCAAAATGTTGCGCATCGCAAAGTATATCAATCAGTCGAGCATACACTAGTTTAACTTTTGCACAATATTTGAGAATAGGGTTGAAAATTGTATAGGAACACGTTCAATTCAAAGTGTCATTTGAAAAATGTATGCTGTCTCAGTATATAAGTGAGAGGAGAACAAATAAATACAACAAGAGTAGTTCATTGACGGGCGAGGCACTTTTAATTTTGGAACAAAAATAGTGTTTCATAACTGTTTGAACTTTAAATTAAATTAAAAAAATAAAAATAAAAACATAAATAAATATTTAATGAATTTACACTCTTCATACAAAATTACTTCTAAACACTTGATCCGTATAATACAAAGTAAGTCCTCATCTCGATCCAAATCCATATCCTTACGCTCGGCCGAACATAATCACCCGAAACTAACGGCTGCTCAACAATCTCAAGAACAGTCGCACGTATATAAGTATCGGGCTGGTGCTCTCACAACTTCCGCGTCCCATTAATCACACCGCGACCTATTAGCGCAATGCGTATCATAACGCACACTCCAAGTAAGTGTACGTAAGTATACCTGCCTATACAGCAACAACAACAAGCCAGCCGCGTCGAGTATTAAGTACGTGTTCTGAATCTGACCAAGTTTCAAAGTGTGCATTCAAGACCTGCACCGATTCATAACTCTGTACGCGCATATATTTTTGCAGTAACTCTCGAGCGCGCGTACTCTCGCATATCATACTTAAATTTTGCAAATTAACGAAAATTTCGGGAAAAACCACGAAAACGATCCGCCTGTATCGTCTGTGTAAAATCTGGGTGCTCAACAGCAGCAGCCGTGGGTCAACACAGTTCGGTTGTTCGAGATAATACCCATTATGTACAAACTTCAAAAGCCATGCTGCGGGGGGGGGGGGGGGGTAATAGGAGAGGGAGCCAAAAGCGACGATAGCGAATCAAAACTTATCCGGGGTTCCGCGCGCGTTTTTCCCAGGGGAAAATTGTGTACACGCGAGTGAGGAAGATCATCACCAGAAGCGCAACCCCTGACGCATTACAACGGGGGGGGGGGGGGGGGGGGAGAGGTTGACCCCCACACAAGGGGGGGGGGGTGGGGCGTCAGAGCGCGGGCGGGGACGCGAAGAACGGACGGATGCTTGCTGTTTTCAGGGCCGATGGGCGATAACTACACGTGCGTACATACGTTGTACATATGATATATCTGTATCTTTGTTGCCACTTCTCTATATTTTGTGTGCATATATTACAACTTGGATAACATTTTCGGGGGTGCAACTGTGTAATATATATATACTACAACAACCGGTCGTTTTTTCTCCGTATCTGTGTGTTATTATACATATGTATAATGTATGCAGCACTGCTCGCGGCACTATATCCATACAGCTGTCGGAATATTTTATCAAGTGACGGTGTATAAGACACACCGGTCACACGAGATGGTATAGCCATTGACCGACGTTGACAAATAATAATATTTGTCCTACATGTATGTGCAGCATATGTATTATCATGCTGATGGCGGCTGATGCGATTTTTAAATGAGGGATGATTTTTAGAAAGGGGCCCTATGTTTCTGCCACCGTTTAGCGAACGAAAAATCATCGCGAGTCGAGCGCTCGATCATGATTTTCATGATCCACCCTACACTGATTGTCAACGCACAGAGGGTTGTACCGAATCGTCAAGATCTCGACGCGTATTGCAACCAGCGACGCGCGAAACGGATCATATTATACGAATGTAAATATCATACGGCAGAGGCTCCTCGCGAGACGACGGCTGAAGCGAATAAAGTACCCATCCTCCCTCTCCTTTCTCTGCATAACCAGCTCTCAGATAAGCTCGACTGATGTCCCCGGACTCCCTCCACCGCGGAATTTCATTATCCGTTTTCGAAACTTCTCTCTATTCGCGGTGCATCGGGTATACATATACCCCCCGATGGCCCATCCTCGGCTGTGCAGGGCTGGATGAAACTTTTAGGGTAAAATACCGACAAATGATCCCTTTTATTGCCACATTGTTCGTTCGTTCGTCGTTTTTTATCCGCGTGTTAATTACGCGTGTTTGCACTAGAAAAGTCACGTGTCGCCAGCTCTTCCCCCCACCCCATTTTGTTTCTCCGCATATATGTATATTATATGGGTGGAGGCCAATAAAATTTTAAAGCTCAAGCGATGGCGCGTCTCTTTTCTTCCACAAGTTGGGTATAGGTTGGTCGTATGAACTCAGTATATGCCAGATTTTTTTTTTACAGACAATTGGAATTTTCCCCGAAGACAATATCAGACCGACCGTTGAGCGCTTGGACAATCAGAACGGTGCACTAACTGAATCAATTATTCCATCTCGTTGGATCCAGTCCAGCGCGCGTCCGGAAACAAGCGGATTTTTCGTCCCCCGCAACTCGTGACTGGACCGCAAAAAAAAAAAACAAAAAACAAAAAAGCAAAAGCCACTTCGGAGCACCACCCCCCTCCGCCATTTCGAATCCACACCTCCTTCGAGCGTTCACTCGAAGAAGAAAAAAAAAAAAAGTCACGGGGCTCAACTCTTCGAACACCCGTCCTCGGGTGGTATTATTATTAGCCCACGTACACGGGGGCGCGCTATCTTTTCCCTCCCGGTCTTTCAAAAGTATACGCAACACACCGGCCAACCCTCCCCCCCCCGATGAGGCACGTCCTCCGAAAGCAATCCGTCACCCCAACACGTCACGCGCATAACACGCCCGGGTTGAGCGGCGGGGAGCAGAGACCAGATACAACCGGAGCCACGACGCGCGCGTGGGTGTGCGCGTACCGTTTGGAAAAATATATGGCCATCGGGGATGTATATATATATATATATATTCTCGCTCCCAGGATACTATATATTTTAATAACGCGCCGTGGTCGCTGCCGCTGATGATGATGGCGCGTTTGCCGTACACACCCGCCGTCCATCATCCGCTGCTGCTGCTCCGCTGAACTCGGTCTGTCCTTCTGCCCAAAGGACGAGAAGAACCAAATACTCACGACGAACTGCTGGCTGACCCAAGTCTGGACGGACTACCATCTGCAATGGAACACCTCGGAGTTCGCGGGCATACGCGTCATACGCGTGCCGTACAACAGAGTGTGGCGGCCCGACACCATACTGTACAACAAGTGAGTTTTTGTACTTCCTCCCCTCTCTCTCTCTCTCTCTGCACATTTGTCCGATTGGATTTTCTTTCTTTCTTGATTCTTGTCGTCGAGAAATGGTATCGCGAGAGCAACGACGTTAGGGTTTGAGTAATGATCCTCGGAGGGATACGAGCGCGCTGGAAACTACTTTTCGACGCGATCCTTCGTTTACTGCAATTTTTAGTACACAGATGATGGCGTTTACCGTCCACCGTGCGCGGCATTTGAAATCAAATTAGCGTTGAACGCTCGAATGATATTCAATTTATTTATTCAGTGATGTAAGAAACAACAATAGTACATTACGCCACTAGAGCGGAAAGTGGCACTTTGTGCCCGCGGGTGCACTTTGTGCCCGCCGAGACTTTCTGCCCTAGGGCCGAAAGTAC
>JAPYYV010010362.1:0-11778 GCA_030522625.1 Copidosoma aretas
TTTTTTATTTCATTATGCATGAGGTTAATTGTGCTTACAAATATTGTTTAACTAAAGATGTCAAATAATAATTTATAAAACAGAAAGAGAAGATAAGGGCAAATAAGGCGTGCGATAGAATCCGCGCGCCTATCAGACTTGCCGCGCTACATAAATTAATTTATTTCCAATAGTAATAATTAATTCTCCATCAAAAAACAAGTAGTTTTTGATAGGAAATTTGACGTAGAATACGATGGCATTACTAAAAACTCGCTACGAGGGGGGGGGGGGAATAGTTAATAATCAATTTAAACATTTTAATTGTTAATAACAATCTTAAATTGTTAATAATTTTTCTTAAAAGTATTTTTTTCTCAAAGCTTATTTTTTTACCTTTAAAATGAAAAAAAAAAAAAAAAATATGTAACATAAATAGTACCTGAGTTATGATACCTTAAATAGTACCGGAGTTATGAATATTTGAAAATCCCTCCTACAGCCCAAAATCAACGAAATCGCGGAATTGCAATCCTTTCTAGCGTCCAAAATATTGTGAAAAAAAAAACAAAAAAATTACGTGTCTCTTTTTTATTGTATAGAACCTGTAAAAAAAATTACAACAAAATAAAAAATGTGTCGGTCGGAAAGGTGTTCGGTTTGTAAAAGAACGTCCCATATGCAAAAACGCTTACCCTTAAACAACTCAAAAGAGTTATTTCAATTATTTAAGATAAGTACCCAGCAGTAACATGTAGTTTTCCTAAGTTAGCTAATTTACAACTAAAACGTTGTATATTGGCAGGCACCAGTGGTACTTATTCTGTTTGTGTCTGTTCAATACATGAAAATGTGAAAGTATTAATAGATGGAGCCAATTTGAAATCAATTACAGCTGATTCGCAAGAACCAATATCAAATTATTATGACTGTGCAAATCGCATGTTATGTAAAGTTTAATCTACAAATTGTTTTTTTGAGATTATGTAATGAGTGCCCTGATGCAACTAATATCATCAAGCAATTGGGAAAAAATTTCGAAGAAAAATTCATTGAAACTGTCAACTACAAACAGTGGGTAACACGTAAGAGAACTTCATTACATACTTTGATATCCAGTGTAAATGAATTTTTAGAATTTTTAAGTAGTGGTTTAATTGAATTTTTGCTACATTGTTTTTAAGTAGATAAGCAAAGAAAGTTCATGAATGACAAAAAAACTAAATTGATGAAAATACATTGTGATTTGCGACTTTTCTGAAATCTGCGCGTTTCTTATACAAAATTTTGTTAAGGGCATACATTGGAATAATGATCAAACAACGATACATTCATTTTCTATTTACTACAATGATGAAAATGACGAATTAAAAGTTAAACGTTCTGTATTTATTTCTGAGTGCTTACGTCATGATACTGTTGCTGTTCATATCTTTTAAAGACAACTCGTAAAATTTATTAAAACACATTTGAAATATGTCATTTGAGTGGAAAATGTAAAAATTAAATTTTTTTTATAAATCTTACGCATCATTTTAAAGTCTTTAAAATGGCAGCTGAGTGGCAATTCTACCCAACATTACATGGCAAAGGACCATGTGACAGAGTAGGTGGAACTCTGAAACGACTTGCTGCTAGAGCAAGTCTTCAAAGGGTGATAATCTTATCCGTACACCAAAAGAATTATTTGACTGGGCTACAGAAGGTCTACCAAATATAACGTGTTGCTATTCAATCAATGATGAGTACAAAGAAGAAGAAAAACGACTGTCAGTGCGTTTTTAAAAAGCAATGATGATAAAAGGAACTTTAAAGTGTAATTGTATGATTCCAATCTCACTTTCAGAGTTAGAAGCAAAGCAATTCTCTTTGTAGGAAAAAACAAATATTGTAAGAATTTTTAAGTAAAAAATGACTATTATGATAATAATAAATATTTAGACTAATTTATTATTGGGACAAAAAAATGTACACGCAGAATGCTAATAAATTAAAATATTAATATATCTCTTTATTAGCTGCAATAACCCAATTTTGTATAAAACCTTACTTATTAATAAATAATATTGTTTGATTGAAAATGTAAAACACATTACATATACTATTGGTGATAGAATACAGAGAACAACGGTATAAGGCGATATTATAAGATGTACTTTGCAACTGGCGCGCCGATATTAGGTACAGAGCTAGTATATTTAATTTTCTTGCAATAGTAATAATTATTTCTCCATCGATGAAAAAAGTATTTTCCATGTAAAATTTGACGTAGAATATGATGGTTATACTTAAAACAGGCTAAGTGGTAGGGAAGATTGTTAAAAATTAAATTAAACATTTAAATTGTTTATAACAAGGTAAAATTTTTGTAAATTTTTTTCAAACTATTTTTACTTAAAAATTCATCAAATTACCTTTAAATGAAAAAAAAATGGTTCGCAATTAAGAATAACCAGAGTTATGAATTTTTTCAAATAAGTCTCCTAGGCAAAAATCACGAAAATCTCAAATTTTCACCCCCTTCTATTGAAAAAAAAAAAACCTTAAAACACGTATCTCTTTTTTTCAATATATATATATATATATATATATATATATATATACTAGGGGGTTTTTCCCCTCTGAGTGCACCGCATGTCAACCCTCTACGCGTCGATGACAACTTTCAGTAAAGCCCGTTTTTGAAGAAAAACATTTTCTAATGATTGTCCATGTTTTAATCCTAATCTATGAAAGATTTAATTAATAAGCACTATTTTTAATAGTCTTAAAAAATAAATAAATAAAATATAAAATGTTGGATGAATAAAATGTAAGAGGGGCTCTCTACCACTGTACTAGATTTGTACAGACCTTCTTCGACCTGCTAGGTTAATAAGATATTGAAGTACGAATTAAAGGTACTTTTTTAAGTTAGAAACTAATTATTGTGTAAAACTTTTAAATGATGGGTATCTTCTTGGCTTTGTGTTAGATTTGGAGTTTTCAACGTTTGTTTTACTCCTTTAATGATTTCAGAGAGAATCACCACAGAAAATTTTGTAAAATATCTACCGTGTGATCTTTTAGGTGCAATAGTTTGAATAGAAGTGAGTTTGTAAAGTAAACATTGGCCAATTACTGGTTTTTAGAGCATTAAACCATAAATTATTCATAATAAATAACGAATGTTAAACGAATAGGTAAAAAACAATCAAAATATTTTGCAGTGGATCCATGACAATTTTATGTCTTGCGGAAAATAAGTCTTTATGTAAGTACTTCTATACATACGATGACAGAACAATATTATATTTAAATTGTGATGATGACTATACTTATCTTTTAATTTTACTAAAATTATTACATGCTTACTGAAACAACTATTTTAAATACTTTTTAAATAATTCAGTATTTCATATACTTCTATTATTTGAATTATTTATTGCATTATTCGCTATTAAAAAATTTAACATGTGAAATTTTCGATCCAATAATGGGAGTCTTATATGTCTCCTTTTATGCTTAGCACAATAATGTTCCTGAAACGTTATAAGACACTGTTTGGATGTATTATTTTAACAACGCTTTCCAAGTTAAAAGAAATGAAGACTTATGCAAAAAATTTAATAGACTTGCTAAATATTTTATAGGTTTCTACTCGTTTAATACAATTATTGATTATAAAATTGATCAACAGCATGTATTTTAACTTCATTATTCGGAAAGTTTTATTGTTGCTATAAATGCATTTATATTGTACCTTAGCATAGAAATTTACATTTTTTTTTAATCTCACAACCTACTCAACTTTATTCCCTTAAGCTTGGGAATTTGGTGCCGTACCAAGCGAGGGGAACTTTAAAGTTCTATGGATTATGCAAAATATTTCTTGTCTTACTTTTCTCTTAATTTTCTTAAAATCTAAGTAGGTTACATAAGATTTTACAATTCTAAAATATATCTTACGAAAAAAGGTACAAATACATTCTTATTTGTGAAGGTTTATCATTTACTTTCAAAGTTATAGTCGTTTTAGTGATGATTCCCATGAGACTGCGTGTTAGATTAGTAAGTTTTCAGTAGTGATTAAAAAAAAAAATGTTTGACCCTAGTATTTTTTCATCGCAAATGAATTTGGCATACTTTATGTACATGATTTCAGAGATTTTTCTCATTCTAGTAAAAATAGCCCAAGCCACCTTGATCTATAAAAATTAATTTTTTTTCCCTTCTTGTGATTCAATAATATTTAGAAAATTTCTGTATTATTTCATATCATGAAAAAAAGGTAATAGACATACTTAAATACATTACAAATTCAAAAAATTAAATTAAAAATTGAAATTTTATAAAACTAAAGTGTAACTTTAAATCGGTATGTATACCTGAAGAGATAATTAAAAACTTAGTTTTTAACAGTATATATTCTGTGCTTAAATAAATTTTTTATTTTCAGAGCTCTTGATTGTAATTAGGAAATTAGACGTTAGAGTATTGACAGGAATATTTTATAAAATATTCCTCTCTTTATGTCAAACTATCTGTTGCCTTATTAACATGGAACTCTAAAGATGTAATTTTTCTACAAATAATTATGATCATGATTATAAAATAGAAAATATAGTTTGGTAAGAGATATGTAATGATGACTAATGAAGAAATAAAAATAAACGATTTTACTTTATACAAGGTGTGTCAATTTAAAATAATCATGATGCTTAACGTATTAAACGAATAAATCTGGAAATCATATAAACATTGATGAAATTTTTTTTATTGCATGATAAGATACTTTTTTATAATTTTTTGTTACATTGTACGATTATTTTTACGTACACTAAAACGAAAATACATTTTTCATTTCAGATACATATGTTTTCTTAGAGCATCTGACGAGGACGAAAGTTCAAACATCACTAAATTATTAATTTTTCATATTTTTATTAAACTAACGTATAATTTAAAAAAATTAATTCAGCTTGCCGAAACAATACCTCAAAGGTACTGTAGAAACTTTCTAGCCATTTTCTATGTGGAAGGAAGTATCAAAAATTTAGATCAAAAGAACTAAATGATTATCTATTTCATTTTGTGGAAGTTGTAAATAAGCTTTAGATTTGGATTTTAATCAGATGTTAACTGAACTATTAACCTAAAAAAATTATTTGGTATTGTTACAACTTAAGAAGATATTTATAGGTTCAGCGTTAATATTTTGAAAAATTAGATTTTTAAAATAAATTAGTAGTATCCTAGGTTGACATATACATTCAAATCTGGCCTGCTTTCTAAAGACTTCGGTCGTTTTCAGAAAGAATCAGATACTTATGTGAGAGGACTGTGCGAGGGGGGGTGTAAGAAGGCTTAACCTGCTGTCGGGAGACATTGGTCGTTTTCGAAAAAATTCGGATGTTAAGGGGTGGCGTAGTGAGAAGAAAGGGTTGATAAAAGTATTATAGTATTATAGTAGTGTTGAGAGCTGGAGGATATAAAAGTTGACGAGTTTTATTGATTGAAAATAATAGAGCGGATTCAGCATGACGGTGTCGTTTTATTTTACACCTTTGCACAAAATTTTGCCATGTGGCGCTACCTAGACAGTTTCAATTCAAAAGTATATTCTAACTTAATTTTTTTCAATTTTCCTTTTTTGTAGATTGTAGAAGAAGATCAAAAGTTTATGTGTACGTGGTGTGCTTCGCAAAAATGTTAAAAAAAATTTCACACTTATCCAAGGGTCTGAAAATATAAAAATCGTGTTTTACAGAACTTTAAGAATGTTTTACCTGTGTTCACTTGCCCGTGAGCTTTGTGCCTGATGCGAGCTCGGGGCAACGAGAGAGAGAGAAACAGACTTTTGTTCAGCTGTGGTTAGAAGCCATCGAGCGTTGGACACGAGCAGTCAAGCAGCCTTGTCGTTTTGGCTTGTCATCATCGAGTCGTGGTGTCGTTTCGCCCAACCTTCGTCCATTTTAGAGAGGCCGTTTCATCGCTCTCGTTGTTGCTGCTTCGTGTCGACATCCAGCCTCGTTGGACCCTGACGAAGCTGACTTGTAGCTTCCTGAGTATTTCTCTCTCTCGTAATTTTCGACCTCCTATTTGGTAAGTCGTCGTAACTATTTGTGAGAGCAGCCACTCATCAGTACCTCAATTGCTGACACGGCTCGCTAACTCTTTTGTCGAATTGAATATTGTTGCCGCTCTTGTTAATGAGCTTCGTAGGCGACAATACGTAAACAATAATAAGAGCCATTTAACCCATATTATTGTTACGCGAACATCCTCCAAACTTATGCTTATACCTCTGTGCATTTATTATTATTAATTTGAATATACGATCATTTATGCTTATATTACAATTCGAGTCGTTTGTCATTCATAACTTGCATGTCCCGACCTACTCGACATCATAAGCCAGCAAGAATCTCGTGACCCCACTAATTGATGCTGCTCGAGATCGTCTCGACGCAGCGCATTATTATTATCCATAGCTTCCACTGCAATACATCGGTCGTTGCATTAACAAAGTGGAAATAACGCAACCTCCAAAAAAATGACTGAAAAAATTTTTTGTTTCCAATGATTTAAACAAACTAAGCATATTGGTTTTTGGAAAAAAAAAAACATTTTCGGAGTTTGCTTGAACAAAGCGTGTTTGAACAAATTGTGACCAGGTTGTGCTGTGGCAACATAAAGTTTCTTATTGTAACGGATCTAAAAAACATGATTCTGCAATAAATCTGGCTGCGAAAAGATGTAGAGCAGCGCCGATAATTTTGTGCTGTCTATGAAGTAGGATACAGTGACGTTAAAAATTACAAAGGGGTATCGTAGCTAGATGTAAGTTACAAGTGGTTCACTCATGTATTCAAACAAATTAAAATCTGAGGTTACGGAGAGAAGTGCCTCAAGAAGAAAACATAGCTAAGGTTCTCCAAATGGATTTATGTATTATTAAATAAAGCAAACCAAGCGCAGGATATATGAATAGAGGCAAAAGTTGTAAAAGTATGGGGAACTTATATATGACTACAGGCCGTATACATATTCATACAATAAAAAAATGAGTTGAATGAAGCAAAAAATAAAAAACATTGTGTAAACGATGTATGAATTTCAAGCGATTGGAATAGATTAGCAACGTAAGCGCACGGGATCGTCGTGCAAGAAAACATAAATTTAAAGTAAATTAGTAAACTCTGTACATGATAGTATCAAATTCATAATATTACGCACGCGTTTTATTATTATTTCTTTTTTTTTTTACAAAAAAAAATGCTGGCCTAGATAGAGCCCATGAAAATTTTGGATAGAGGGCATGTAATGTATCTACCTCGTGGTGTGAAATTGATACATAATGTAAAATTGGAGTAATTTTTTTTCATAATGTATCTGACAGACTATAAAACTTTTTTTAGTTTAAACTGGAATGATACTTTTTCTTCAATGTATTTGATACGTATCAACTATGTTCTAAGGAGCGTTGTGAATAAAAGTCTTTAGAGAACTAAAAACTAGATTCTTTATAGTTTGTTACACTAAAAAAACGACATAAGTGTATCAAAGTATTCTGACTAGTCAAGTAAGCTTGTTTGGGCCGTGTAAATATTAATACCCTGAAGGATCTCGTCTGTGCAGTAAATATACAGCTAACTAAAACCAACGAGATCCTTATGGAAAAAGTAGTGTAATCGTAACTGGCAGTAGTAAACAGAGTTTACGATCATATAATTTAATATGCTCAATTAAGAACTAACAGAACAAGTACATGAAAGTTCGTTAAATTATTCATTACAATATTTATTTACAATGACACAAAGTTAAATTAAAATATTTTAGTATGTTGAGCAAATACGAAAACTCGCTGCCAACAAATTAGCATAAAGTTTTTTTAAGCTTTATTCTCTTGCTTTGTGTTTTGAAAAATATTTGCTATTTAGGTTATACTTTAACAACTATTTCAAAATGAAATATTGATCTTTAATCATAAGATTTTTATCCTGGAAATAAACTTGTTATTTAGTTTAAAAAGATGTGAGGAAAAGTTTTTTTTGGAAATTCAAGAATATGTTTACACACAATAATGAACTGCAGTTGATGAACATATAATCTTTGGCTTTTGGTTAAAATTATGCTCTCTTCTTAAGTAATTCTAAGGAGAACTCTAATTCATATCAGACTACAAGAAACAATGATTTCATACTTCTCCTTATTGTTGAGTATTGACATTTTTACCAATACATAGAAGAGGAAACAAAAAATTGTTTGATAACAATAAAAGAATCGTTTTACAAACCTTGATGAGCTAGAAAAGTATATCAATTTTATAATTGTGAAATAATTGTATAATTATATAATATCCTCTTAATATATGCGAGTATTGCAGCATCTCTTTTAAATAGCTCGCTCGCGGGTGAGTGGGGACAAAACAATAAAAAAAATACCGCGGAATACCACAAATCAATACCCAACACACAGCTATTGAATGCAACTATGTGTTGGAGGGCGGGTTCGCGGCCCAGCACAAAAGAATGAAGTAATTGCGTCACCTTAATTATACCAGTTCAACATAATCTTAATTCATAATTCATTGATCAGATCTATAATTCATCACAGACACAGGACTGCAATTTATAGTAAAAGATCTTTTTATTAAATTTTGCGGCTTATAGGAAATAAAAACCCTCCCTCTTACTTGCATGCCAAAGTGCGACGATAATTCTTCTACTCGCTCGTTCAATAATAATCGAAATTATCATTGCATAGAATAAAATAATGATCGACACAGACCTGTGTGTTATCTAAAAAGGGTAGGGTTTTTATTAAATGAGCGCGTGGAGATTTTTTTACAGTAAAAATAAATTGTTCTTTATTTCGAGATTTTCCATTATTCTGGTACAAAACTTAAATATGCGTATGCGTACTTTATTATTCGTTTATTTAATAAGTCAAATTCAACGTTCTAAACTTTCATTGCAATTAAAAAGAATTTTTATATAATTCTCTCTTTTTACCAGGAAGAAACAAGGTATAATGTAAAAGAAAATATGAATTCATTTAACAAGATTTCCTTGGGGACAGAACACGTATCGTTCTATGTCCTTAATTCTCCACTTTATCGACCGACGGAGATTTCGGTATTGCTTCAATTTGGCTGTATTCCGCAATCGCCGTCAGTAGTTGGCCAATATGATATCATCGTCATGCTGTCTCTCTTGCGCTCATTATTATATCTTACTGGGGGCGATTGCAAAACACAGCCTCTATCAAAAATTTAATATTTTACCAACTGCCAAACATTCGGGTAGTGAACATATATATATATATATATGGGTCAGTTTCATATCTACACACTAACTCTCTTTTATAACAGATCGCGTCTTGGGGTTTCTAGAGTGTCCGGAAACAACCGGAAATCTCCTAAAGTGCCTTCGCTTCAGACACGTAGTCTCTGTTCCGCCATAGGATCAAGAATACCTGCAGATATTCGTAGAGAGATTGCTGACTGCAATGCTCACAGGCACGCCGACTTTCTAAGCCACTTATTCGAGTGCCACACCATGGCCAGCCGTCAAACTAGGCACACCTTACTCGCCGAGATGCTAAGTCACGATAGGAGCGGACCCGATGTGTGTGCCTGTGAGTGCAATAGGAAGAGGAGTAATCATGTGCACGGTAGTATACAAGGAGTTGACGGAGCAGACAGTAAAGTGCGCCTGCGAGTGCGAGAGAGCGGAGTAGGCATGTGCTGTATATGTCTACAAGAAAAGGAGAAAAGAAGGAAGATGCGTCCGTTTAAATGTATGTATATGTATATATGTATAATAGTGGGGCTTCACCTCCTGCGTGCTCTGCGTGCCAACCCCCAGATTTTTCATGATAACTCTGGGATTATATGAGAAACCGTTCATAGCATTCTTCCCCGTATAAAGTAATTTAATTAAAGTTATACTACTATATGTACGTTATTCAGGAAAGTAAATCAATGATTTCCAATTTTTCCCCCATAAAAAATGTAGAGTAAGAGAATTTTCAATTTCTAAAAAAAAACTTTTTCCACCGGACTTAAACTCGCGATCTCGTGCATACGATCCGTGTACCGTGTCTACTTATCTACGAGCTACCTCTGTTAGTCAGCTATACATTACTAGCTTGTATATTTCAGTTTGTAACTCACTTTTAATTTAAACATTAAATTACTGTTTACTTATAAATTTGTTTAAATATTTGCTGATTTACATCAATAAATTATCAAACAATTAATTTAATAAGTTTTTCGAAACTTTAAAAATAGATTGTAGTTGCAGCTTTTCTATATATTAGTTCATATATCTTTAATTTTTTTAATTTGTTAGTTTTTAAATAAATAAATAATTATTTTATAAATTTTTACACTTTTTACAAAATTTTTTTTTTAAAAGTTTTACAGATGTAATATTTTCTATAATTAATTTATCAATATAAGGTTCTATGGATGGATAATTTGATTTTAATTGCATCTTAATATTTTCAAATTCAAGCTGGGATCATGACCGAAAAAATTTCGGCGTAATCAGCCACATCTACATATGTTGTTTGCCGAAAAAGTATAACTTGATACATGGGTGCCCCAGTTTTTTTCAAAAAGTTTTCCTACATTAATGCCACTTTCTTCTCGACTGCCTAAAGATACACGATTTTATAATTACTTCTAAAATAATTATAATATCCCTACTTTTTCCAATAACCCAATTATTAAAAACAATGAATGGTTTTGACTTTAATTATTTGTTTTCCCTTCGGATATCAGGCTTAAGTATATTGGGTTATTTGGTTAAAGGAGCTAGAGATTCATATTTATGCTTTTCGTTGGAATTATTTTGCATAAGTAGATGAATTATTTATTAATGAACATTGTAATCGGGCGAGTTGATTTGGCAATTTGGTTTAAGGTGCGCGGGTTTTGATTTATTTAAATTAATCAAGTGTACGTGTCTTCTATCCAGTATCTGTTTTATCTTCGGTATTAGTGTTAGTCACGTTTTTTGTTTTCCGCCGCAGTAACAGAAAGTTGGTTATTTTTAGACGCTGTAGTAGATCATTGTATTACAACATATATTTTCTGTTAGACAAACATGGAGCTTACTTGCCCTAAAGTCAAATTGGTTTTCTCCGTTGTCAAAAGCATGTGATATCCAGCCAACGTCGTCTATTGACATCATGTTACGTTATCTCGAACCTCAACAGACCACTCTGCTTACATTCTGAATTACTAAATAAATAATTTATTAACAAACAGTGTTAGCTGGAGAGTCTATTTTGTTATTTGTTTGTATGTGCTTTGAGTTCATTTCATTTGAATAACGTATTGAGCTAAAGTGTACGGATTTCGGGTAAGCATCTGTTTCAACAGCTGTATCACTGACGGTCAGGTTTTTTATTGCCTGCCTTAGTACAGCAATGTTGGTTATTTTTGACGTAGTAGAATATTGTATTGAAAAAAGTGTTTTCTTCTTGACAAATTTGGAGCTTCATTGTGTGACGGGGTCACTTTTTCTCTCTCGGGCATACAGCGCCAGAATGCAGCTCGCGGGCAAAAATCCCGTTATCGCGGTTTTTCTCATTGTTTTTGGCGTATGGCGCCGTTTTTTTTTCTTTGTTTCACGCGAGAGAGGGAGAAGGAAGACCAGTGCAGGATTGAGAATAGCCGAAGGAAGAGAGGAAGAAGATCAGCAGAAAAGAAAAAAAAAGTCGATTTAAGTTACCTAAGTGTTTCGCGCAATAAAGTAGTAAAATTCCTGTTATTTATATATATATATTGTTGTTGGCGTCTTTTAC
>JAPYYV010010363.1:0-11366 GCA_030522625.1 Copidosoma aretas
GGGGGGGGGGGGGGGGGGGGGGGTGGGGGGGGGGGGGGGGGGGGCGGGGGGGGGGGTGGGGGGGGGCGAGGGGGGGCTAGAACTCTTTTCTGTTCATACAACTATATTATATAGGAAGATATATAAATATATATACATAAACGAAAACATGAGCGAATAGCTACGTGATTTGGGGGGAGCTGGTGGGTGCTGGGGGGTATCGGGGGGAGCCCTCTTTCATCCTAAAACCATACAACTATATAATATAGGAAGATATATGTTTTATTATAGTTTTTAGATGGGGGGAGTCGGGGGGAGGTAGGGGGAGCGGAGTCTGCAAGGTCTTAAAACTAAAATTGTGTTAATCATGAAAGATAAAAGTAGATGATACGTTTTTTACATAATACTTTCCTATTTACAAAATCCCAAATAATTTTCATTTCTTCACTTTTTTGTATGTAAGTGTTACACCATCTAAAGCATTAGAATATTTTTTTATTAACAGTAAATTTTCTCGTGGAACTATGAATGCATGGCTCTTTGATATATCCGGTACGGCAGGTGCCGCGTTAAATCTTTTATTCAACTTTCTGGTCATCCTATCGTGGTCGTCTTTGCTGTAATACATTATTTTGATCCCTTTGAATTTCTGTTTAGCCCAACATACAGTTTATTTACTATTAATATCGCAAGTTTTTTCTCGCTGCCTTCTTTATCGATTCATCAATTGTCAGTATATTCAACGATAAATAACCTATATTTTAATCATTTGCTGTCCCCTAAGTAATTAAATTTTCATTACTAGACGATTGAAACTATAACTAATACATTCCAGCAATTTATATGTTTACTGTGTACTTTTGATATATTTTTATAGGATAATGTCACTAATTCAAGATACTTTTTTTTATATAAAAATTAATGCTGGCAATTATGCTTGTTGACATATTCTTGTATTTTACACATCAATATCAAGATTAATTCAATATATCTCATCTCTCCTATTTAACCGCGTGTTAAAGTGTACCCTTACGTCAGCCATATGGTCTCGTGATAGCTGACTTGTATTCCCAATAGTAGAATATCGGTCAAGCATTGATCGATATTCGAATTAAGCACGTTGACAGCGCAACGGGTGGCTAGGCTCGATCTGACTGAATTGACAGCACGTTTCAGTGGGAGGAGCCGTGCGTAGATCAATCAACACCCGCTGAAGGCCTCTTTATTGATTGATTGGCGATTAATTGACCCAAAGAGGTTAGGGTCTATAATTATTATTTATTTAAATTTCTTAATTTTGTAAATGGAAATTTATTTTTTGTTTCCTTTCTCTAAAATTGAAAAATCTCAAATTTCGAGAATTTCACCCCCCCCCCCCCCACACACGCTTAAATCTGCCATTTTGATGATTTTGATTTGATTTTTTTATCCACGCTAGAAATTTGCAAAAAAAATTTCAAATAATACATTTTTTTGCTTAAAATTTTGCGTAGAATATGATGGTATCTGTTAAAGATGTAAATTTCATAATTTTTGAAATTTTGGCTGCCGTATAGAATGAGGCATTTTGAATTTCGATAATTTGACCTCAGATTCCTATTAAGCGACTTTAAAAACCTTAGAAAACACCTTGACCTTAGTTTAATATGTCTACTTATTTATTTGAACGAAAAAATATCGAACAATCATGTCTTTGACCTTTAGCGCTCTCTATTTCCCATTTTATACTTTTTAACCCTTAAAGTAAAAGTAAAAACTACCCGAAATATTTTTTTAAATATTCTTATCGTCTTCTAGAGTCAAAAATCTATAAAATACTACAATTACTTTAATTTATTATTATTCAATTTTTTTGCAAGAATATGCGCAATATAAGGGTCGAAGGAAATATCTGAAACTTTCGACGGTCATGCAAGGTCATTGCTTGGATGAAAAATCTGAAAAAATTAGGGTAATGTTTTCTTATCAAGAGATATATATTTTCAAAGCTTAGAAAGAAAAAGAATTTTTTTTGCTCTAAGTTGGCGTGGAATTCCCCTGATATATGTATTGGGGTTATTACCGAAATACGTAGTTAAGTGCTTCCTGTCAAACCCAAAAGTCTTTTGTTAACATGTACTTTTTGGTACCATCATATTCTAAATACAAAAATGTATATTCCATAGTTTATTCATGAGTATTTATATACTCATATTGGGTTGTGAGATGATTAATTGGCCTACTTATTAACTATTTACATAAAAAGATTTAAAAAAACTATTTACATAAGAACTGAGATAAATGTACGATTTCAAAACTAACATTGCATATAAATTCCGTCGTCGACCAACAATTTTTTTGATGCTATCTTAAAGATGAGCGTTTATTAAGTATTATTCTAAAATTTCAGCTTAGTATATATGCGATTGTTTGCATGTACGCTTCTCAAGCCACCTTAAATCAGGCGCCAGCCAATCAGCGCTCGCTTCGCTCTCAGTTCTTCCATTCTTACACAGCATGAGTCCTGTTGCCGCGCGAGCTAATCGCCATATCTTATAAATAAAGACAAAAAAATATGCCGTATTGCCATTTAGGGAAAGTGCAGAAAAAGAGTAACTTCCACAAAAGTGCACAGGCAATATTCAAAAAGGTGCAGAAAATTTGTATAAAATAACGTGATATTTTTATTAACACAAAAAACTTTTTTGACACTTATCAAATACCGGGGGGCTGGCGCGCGAAGCGCCCAGGGAGGCGTAATATATATATATATATATACATTTTATTGAAAACACCTTAAAGTGGACTAAATTTCACTTTAACAACTACAAATTTATCTGCTCTTACCAAACCTTACTTTAATACTGAAATATCTTCCTATATTATGTAGTTGTATGGTTTTAGGGCGGCTAGTACTTCCCCCGCTCCTTGCCAAACTCCGCCTCCACTCCCCTCCCCCCAAACATTTTTTTGTTTTTTCGTTGATTTAGACTACACAATTACTTCCTTAGATATAAACTATTCAGTCAGACTTTCAATAAATTTAAGGTTTTAGAGTTTTCAGCGAAGTATAAAGACTAAGTCCAATTCTAATAAGTCATTGAAAAAAGTAACTATACCATCTTATATAATTTAAATAAATATCTTCCCATATTGTAAAGTTGAATGGTTTCAGGGCGAGTAGTAGCATAACAATGGTTCCTAATCATCTCCTACTTAACGCATCCGCTCCTTATGATCTCTATTTTATTTTTCAATGTAATTTTTATTGGATTTAATTTGACAATACTAATAACGAGAAAACTATTATGTTTTGAAGTGGGCGTAGATCTATTATTTGCTCGAAAACCATAGAACTATATGATGATACATTCAATTTGGTCTATTAGATATTTAAATGAATTAGCAATCAGCTCCTGTAACAATAACTTATTAATATTCAAGTATAGAATGCAATAAAACTGTGTATTTGTTTTCAGAACAGCAAGAACGCTAATATAATTCATCGGGCTATTAATAGTATACTTATTTATAATTACATATAATTTTCGTCCGAATTTGCATCGCAAGCGCCCTCGAGCAAAAGGACAGCCCTGGTCAGATGGACCTAAGTCCTATTCTTCCTACCGAGGGTATACCAGGGTTGCAAAAGTGCCAGAGGTGGAAAAAGGTTTTTAATTTCAGTAGAAATACTAAAAAGGGCTTCTCATGCATTGTATTCATAATGTTTACATTAAGAATTTTATACATAAATAAAACTACTTCATTTTTTAAAGAATAATAATCAGGCTATTTAAATTTTTTTAATGATTCTCTAGTTCCTTTTGAGAAATTGTTCACTTGATACTATATCACTTAAAAAAAATGAGATTTATCCGAAGTTCAATTATTTATTGTTTATATCTCTAATAAATTATTTTATAAACTAAATTTACATTAACTACGACTATTAAAATAATTTAATACGTTTACCTGTAAAAAATAATAAATAACTTTCACATTACCTATTTCAAGTCGGTGAAAATTTTTTCAAATTTCATTTAAAAATTTTTTACTATTCACTGGTGTACCAAAATTTTGTTCAAATATTCAATTTATTTAAATTTTTTATGTCAAAATTTTTAAGAGTATGAATTCGCCATTGTCATTAATAATCATAATATCACTATAATAGCTTTTCCAAAAGAATGGACGCAATTGTATAAAATGTGTCTATAGTGCGCAAAAATAGTACATTACGTCACTAGGGCAGAAAGTAAAAATATGAGCGCCCGAAGGGCGCGTTTGTTTTACTTTTGTGCTCGAGTCTCGTTATATTATTTTTCTTGCCGAGGGCGCAAAGTGCCATTTTGCGCCCGTGGGCACACTTTGGGTCCGAGAAAATAATTTCTTAAAAAAATTTTTTCTGCCCTAGGGCGCAAAGTGGTTTCAAGGGCCCAAAGTGCGGCCTAAGGGCGAAAAGGCTCTGCTGCACTTTGGGCCCATGGTAAGAAAATGTAATAAGCATAAATGCATTAAATCGTCGGAATTAACCTACTCATCTAAGTATCTAGATCATTTTATATTAATGCAATATAGATGGGATGAAATTTATTCGAAAGTCAGATAACTTTTAGTATTTTCGTTATAGCTTCTATAGTTCTTCTATGAGTACTTAAAATGATTAGATATTTTTTTTAAAACAAGCGCGAGTGAGTTAACCCAAAAAAATGGTCAATATGCGTTCTATATAAATTCACTCGGTAATATATGCGATATTCGATTAGTTGTTATCTAAAATCAAAACATAACACGTCTGTGCATGTGTCTGAAGTCCTAGCCCAAGAAATCGTTTTTTCATTGTTCTATTAATTTTCGAATCAGCAGTTTTTTTTTAAATATTTTAAAAATAGCATTAAAACGAAATTAAAATATTTATAAAGAAAATTTAAAATTTCTTTTTCCTACCTCGGGCACTTTTGCAATCCTGGTACATTCTCGGTAGGAAAACAGCGTTCGCCACTAATGTGCATCCGACCAGGGGGGTCCCAACGGTCCCACGGGCATTACTTCGCAAGTGCGCCCTCGTGCCCACGGACCGCCTTGGAGAGATGCATATTTATGACAAAAACTACTATTAATTATTATTTTTTTAATTAAAGAAAAAATATATTTTAAGATTCTATAATAAATAAGCAAAAACTGCTAATCTAATAGGAAATTTTAAGAATACATAATTAATATGATTTATTTTATAATCATAAAAATTGGGAGGGCCGGCGCACGGAGCGCGCAGGCGGAAAAGCCCCACTAGTACATATATACAGGGTGTCCAAAAAGTACCGGGACGGCCGGATAGCTCAGAACACAAACCAAGAATCAAAAAATGTCTTATACAAAAGTTGTGGATTTTTTGACCAGAGATATTTTTGGTGATCTTTTTTATGAACCCAAAGTTCGTTTGGACGGTCACGTGACGGTCAACTTCTATTTTTTTTTATGGAAACCCCCTTTTTTATTTGGGCATTTAAAAGAGCATAAGATTTTACGTTGAAATACACTTCATGTCAGGGAGTAAAAATGTCCTTAGACGGTTATGTGACGGTTACAACTTTTTTTTTACTTCGAATTGTGAGATACGCAATGAATATTTTTGCTTTTATTCCCATGATTGAATATTGGCCATTTAACGTAGAAATGACCATCTTTATGGCCCCAAAGTCTTTTTAGACGGTTGTGTGACAATCCACTTGTATTTTTCTAATGGAATCCCTTTTTTTATTTTAGGATTCAAAAGAACATACGATTCTACGTTAAACTACACTTTAAGTCAGGAAGTGAAAATTACCCAAACGGGCATGTGACGGTCACAATATTTTGTCAATCTTTGATTCGTGAGATATGCAATAATAGTAGATTTCGTACCATGGCTGCAAAGTAAAAAAATCACGCCCGAAGGGCGGGGTTACTTTATGTTTCTGCCCGAGGTGCCAACGACGTTTTTCTTTCCGAGGGTGCAAAGTCGAACTTTGCGCCCCTGGGCACACTTTGGGCCCGGAGAGCGGGAAAGAACTGTCCCGCCCGTGGGCGCAAAGTACGCCCGCAGGGCGGAAAGACTTTCCGCTCATGGTAAGTATGGTAGTTTTCGTGACAAATGTGCGTCTCTCCAGGGCGGTCCCTAGGCTCGAAAACTACTATTCCTACCTCGGTCACTTTTGCAACCCTGGTACGCCCTTGGTAGAAAAAATAGAAATCGCCCCCATGTGCATCCATCCAGGGCGGTCCCTGGGCCCGAGGGTGCTTGCGAAGCAACGCCCGAGGGACTGTTGGGACCACCCTGGAGAGATGCACATTTGTGACGAAAACTACTAATTTCTTCCATTCTCATACATGCATTTTATTGATGTTATTTACATTCAGTAACCCGAAAAATTTACTTGTATCAAATTACCTGGTTTAAGGCTCAGTTTAAAATGTTCTTCGATAAGTATCGATGAAAAAGGAAACGAACACATCATGACATTGACTGTTACCTGTTATTTGGTGGCGATTGGTACAAGTTGTGTATTGGTACAAAAAAAACCGGTTCCACACGCCTGGAATTAATGGAGCTCCCACGCCACGGCCGTACGTATTCGGGTGCCTATCACGAAGTTACGTAAAACTCGCCAGTACTTAATGAATATTAAGCGAATCAGGCCTTAAAAAGGTCCCTAAAGTATCTAGTGTCTCACAGTTTTTTCCAAAAGCCACGAATTAGGATGACGTGCCCGAAAAAAATTCTAACCTTAAAAACACAATTTCGATCGGTAACATTGTGTTACAAATTTTCCAAAATCAAAGATTTTTTAACAATCTACTGTGCATTTACCCTTCAACAATGTAAGTACAGAATTTCAGATCAAAATGTTTAAAGGACAAAATTCGAGGAGCAATTTAGTGAATGAGTACTGAGCCGGGCTGCGCTTCAGCACGTGTTGTGGGTTGTTTTTGTTTACAAAATCAGTTATGACTCGAGACAATGGCCGATTTTCTTGGTACCCCTAAATCTCTAATCTGCTTAGAATTTCATAAGCTTTAACGCTATATGCCGCTTATCAAGAAGAAAGTGCTGAAACTCTATATTTTTAATGAACAGCGTGAAAAAATTTTCTGCTTCTGCAACAAAACACGAGAAGTATTACTTTCTCACGATGTTCATTAGAAATAAAGTTTTTTTCAACAATATTAGGGTTATTCGTACTATGAATCAGTTTATCATATTTTACAAAAGACACGATATGCTTATGATAATTTAAGAAAGAAACAAAAAAATTTTATTAGAATTTATGTAAATATCTTGTAAAAACAGCATCACTTGTCGTTTTATATTTTGGAGTGCTAAGTTTTCGATCGTTGGACATAGTTAAACCTAATGTTTTATTCAAAAGATTAAGTAATGGTAGACTTGTATTATCTGGGAAATTAATATTGAATTCTCCACACAATATCATTGGTATATTGTCAAATTTTTCTCCAAATATTCGAGTGTTCCAGAACCTTCGTTAGTATACATCATCAAATTATCGAATAAAAATTTTTATATCTGTCCATTACCGCCAATCCCTTTTATGAATTTAGTATGGATGTCCATCCATACATGAAGTAATGTGTGATGTACCTTTTATATTCTGATAAATAGCTACTCTGGCTGCTAGATCATAAGGTCTTTTGTAAATTACAACAAAATAAAAATGTGGAATATTTATTGGTCCTTCGTTTTTCATGCATGTTTCTGAAAAAAGTAGCACATTAGACTTTTTTACAATAGTATCATATTGTAGATCAGGGCGATGTGCATGTTTACTTTGGCAATTGAATGAAAACACAGACAATCCAATCATGTTAGAGATGAGTTTGAGTAATTCAGGTTCTAACATTCTGTATTGATGCTAGAACCGCAAAAACTCGTGCCAGGCACTGAAAATCGTAGTACTGTTGGAAGTGGGAAAATATTCTATAGGTGGCACGGTGAAATCAGTTAAAACTTCTCTTCATGTGCCGAGCTATGTAGCTCTATGCATACACTTTACTACATACACTTATAGTGTCCACGTGTTTGCTGTCCCTGTTCTCTCTTCCTCCTTCTCACGGCTGCGCTAAACTGAGCTGCTGGAGCGCTTCTATAACTACATATATTCGGGCAACCATGCGTGAATACTCTTGTAACTGTCGCTGTGTCGCACGAGAGTGTAGTTAAAGCTAAAGATATGCTGTGCCACGTTGTAGGGTGTATTTAACATTGGTAAAGCTTGAAGCATGTCGCGCTCGAACTCATCGGTTTTTCCTAATCCGAGAACCGCCTGATGCACCTAAAGAAGTTTTCATTTCAATAATTAGATAAACTTGCCCCAAAATAAACGTGGAATGTCTTGTAAACGATTGCTGCTCTGTATTGCTTACTTTCTATTTGCGTATCACTAAATATAACTGCAGTTTCTGTTCAATCACCACTTCTGTTCCGTCTTCTGATCCGTAGTTGTTGTGAATTTATTGTGTGACCATTGCTCACCAGCGAAAACAGTTAAAAAAAATATTTGTTATTGTGTACAGGGACCTGGTGTTGAAAGAAAAATCGACGCCAGCGTTACGACCGGCGACATATAGAACTATCTGTTAGAAAAAATTCAACGTTTCCATATAACCACATGTAAAATGCAGTACTTTCAACTATGATTATTCGTAACCGGGCAACATCTTTATACTATATCGCTATAGATGTACTTGCGTGTTAAAATTTCCAACAAAAGTAGCGCTGGTGTTCTATACGCCAGGTCCCTATAGGGTGATCGAGTCTAGGCAAAAGTGTGCCACGCGAGCCATGCCATGCGTGCGTCCAAGTTTTGCGCGTATTTAAAGCGTTGACATTAGTAATTTTAGACATGCACACATTTCAATTTACCCTTCGAAGTTAGTACTATTTTATGATTTTTGTTTCACTTTTTACGTAAGTGATGCTCAATATAATAAGTACATACAAGATGTAATTGATGCTAAGAAAGCAATGTATTCATGAAAATTAAATCATCAACGTTTAGATCAAATTTATATTATCTTTGTAGCTAATGTTTTTAAACTGATTATTGCTTTGAAAGAAGAAAAGGATTAAATGTAAATCTCAAGGATGAGCATTTTGTAATATCGATGTGCTGAAATTTGACTCAGTATTTGATTAAATATAACATTTTTTATGTGTAACTAGTATTAAATATTATAATCGGAATAAAACAATGTTTGACATACATGACACCCATGTGTCGATTAGACTTGGAGGCAAACATGTTCATATTGAAAGGATTGAGTAAAAATTATAAAAATCTCACGCAAGAAGTAAAATTATTGTTTTCAAGTATAAGTGTTTTTTGTCAGAAGAAACAAGAGTCCAGTGGAAAAGGTTTAATTATCGAGCCAATAATTTTTTTAGAAACGAACTCTCGAGATCTAGTGGATTTAATTTCCAAGTCACAACTATAAATTTATTATGGTGTATCAAGTTAATCTGACAAAATTTATTCAGCTTCGACCTTTGCAATTAAAAAAGCAGAAAAAGTAGCAATGCATTCATTAGATATTTATTGTATATTCGGCGTTCCAGAAATTTTACAACGTGACAATGGGCACGAGTTCGTAAACAAAATGTTTGATAAGTATAGTACAATTTAGAGTGGATTGCACATAATTCATTGTAAACCCAGACACGGTCAATCGCAAGGCAGTGTAGAACGTGCAAATCGATTACGATTTGTACAGTTCATAAAATATCGATCTAATTATGCTGGGATAAAACGAACTCCATACTCTGCGATGTTTAGCACAAAAGCCAAATTAGACTAATCTACAACATCGTTTTCTAAAGAAGTATCAACGATGATTCATATTAAAACGAATTTGAAATAAATTTTAGAACCATTGCTTTGTAGAAATGAAAAAAAGAAAAGTGGAAGTAAGACGGAAACTTGTATGGAGAACAAAGAAAAGGATGGAAGTGAAACTGCAGCTTGTGTGAGGGACAAGGAAAATGACAGAAGCGAGACATACATTCATACATAAAAATTAGTGGGGCTTCATCCCCCCGCACGCTTCGCGCGCTAACCCCCGAAGTGTCATGATAACTCTAAGATTACATAAGATAACCATTTACAGCATCCTTTCATTTATAAAAAAAAATTTATGTAAGTTATAAAGGAGTGGAAATACTTTTTTTTTTTAAGTTACTCTGACTTTGTTTATCAAAATTAAGACCTCAAATTGGAGCATATTATGAATGAAGCGCTATATTTTGCGAGGGGTAATTTTGCAACTACTTATGGCTCTTTCTATTGTTGCTACGACGAATTATAACACAATGTTTTTCAGTACCGGTTGAAAAGTTGATCAGTGAACGGGACTTCCCCTGCGGAATATTGACAATCAAAATATTAACAATGACTCTATCGTCGGTTGGGAGGAATAACCTACCGATTTGAAAAAGCGCTAAGAAACGTACCAGTTCGAAAAAGTGCTAAATACGTACCAATTCGAAAAAGCGCTAAGAAAGTTACCAATTCAAAAAAGCGCTAAGAAACGTACCGATTCGGCCGAGCGGTAAGAAACGTACCAATTCACCGATCGGTATGAAACGTACCAATTCGGCCGAACGGTAAAAAATGTACTAATTCGGCCGATTGGTAAGAAAATTTCTTGGCGCTAGGCTGAATTAGTACGTTTTTTACAGCACGGCCGAATTGGTACGTTTCTTACAGCTCGGCCAAATTGGTACGTTTCTTACCGCTCGGCTGGATTGGTAAGTTTCTTATCGATCGACCGAATTCGTACGTTTCTTACCACTCAGCCGAATTGGTACGTTTCTTAGTGCTTTTTTTAATTGGTACGTTATTCTTCTCAAACGACGGTATGCCTTTTTTCTTCCTAATTTTAGAAAAAAATTTTCCCCTTTATGAGACGTTCTTTTACAAACCGAACACCTTTCTGACCGACACATTTTTGATTTTGCTGAAACTTTTTTTACGGGTTCTATATTGAAAAAAAAGAGACACGTTTTTTATTTTTTTTAATTTTCACAATATTTTGGATGCTGGAACGATTGAAATTCCGCGATTTCGGTGATTTTGGGCTATGGGAGGAATTTTTAAATATTCATTACTCCGGTACTATTTAAGCTACAGACTGTATTTTTTTTCATTTTAAAGAAAAAAGAATAAGCTTTAAAAAAAAATACTTTCAAGAAAAATTATTAACAATTTAAGATTGTTATTAACAATTAAAATGTTTCAATTGATTTTTAACTATTTCCCCCACCTCGTAGCGAGTTTTTAGTAATACCATCGTATTCTACGTCAAATTTCCTATCAAAATCTACTTTTTTATCGATGGAGAATTAATTATTACTA
>JAPYYV010010364.1:0-11366 GCA_030522625.1 Copidosoma aretas
CCGGCGCTCTTCTGGTTACGGGACAAAAGCTTATCCACCATACTACAAACGCATTGGGCGCATGGTAAACTAATTGTGTACATAACGTGCAACTGTCCTAATATAATTTGTATACATTTACTATAATAACTGATTTATTTATTATCAACTATTACATACAGAAATTTATACAAAAAAAAATGAAATTATTTCAAAGATACTATTTATCGCTAACTGAACAATAAAAAAAAAATTTAAGTCTGTTGCAACGTCAAGAACGTTAATCACTATATTTTTTGACTTTTTACCGTCTACTGCTTCCCTCACTTAATGACTTCAGTAGCCCAGCACACGCAGCTGCCTCGAGCTCTAAAACAAACGCGTACCGCTGCGCTCGATGCCAGTGTTAAACTAAGTTATTAATATCTTACTTACCCCTTCTTTTATCAAGGAACTGGAAACAGTAATGATGCTTGAGCATTAAATTAAGACGCGTTTATTTAAATAATTGTCGCGTCGCATAAATAAGCAATCAATATAATAGACAATAAGTACCTGTGCAAATAACTCAGGCATTTTTTATTGAACACATCGATTAACAGCCAATTATATAAAACGGCCTTAATTAATTTTACTCACAGGTCATACATAGTACACGCAAATAAAGCTGCAATACATACATGCCCTCCGGTAACCTTGCTTCGGATCGGGCGTTTTTATCATTCAAGTTTTTAGCTGCTTGGTTCGCCAATACCAGCATAATAATTGTAGCGCTAAAATCATCAAACATGCCAAAAGGCGTATTTTGCGAGTACATCAAAATCTTGTACCATTTCTACTCGTGTACAAGGAGACGGGAAGAAGTGATTCAACAAAGAAATACTTCCCCTTTTCTTAAAGCACACGAGGCTGGACGCGGAAAACGGAGCATACGTGCATCTACCATCAGTGGCCAAGACAACGAGTTCCTAATGTATCTCGGCGAGAACCAAGCTCTTATTTGACTACCGCTCCTTCGAGCATTCTAGAAGTTGCTCCGCCGATCCCACTTCCGCACCATTTCCTGAGGTAGCAAAAATGTGTATATAAGCCACGCATTCGAAGCACAAAATCAGTTGCCATTCTGCAACCGAGCCTCGACAGATCCTACTCAGGTGGTCGTGGCTCATGCCCAGTTGCCCCTTAGCATCCTAAATTCGGTAGACCCTGATTGTATCGGGATACCCAAGAAGATTTTGTTTGTATCAAGTCTGCTTGATTCGTAAGACATTTAAAACCGCGCATACCATCGTAAGACAGACTCCGTTTGTATCGGGCTGTCGCCGTGTAATAGTTAAAGTAAGAATAAACAAGTAAGTTGACCTACTAAATAACCTTTACTTTCTTTCTCACTCAAATTCCTAGTTCCGTCAAACCCAGAAATTCAAAATCATCCCTCAATAATTGCTAACGGTCGTGTTTGGTGTGTGATCCCGTCCGTGATCCTTAGCTACGCGATATTCATATCGGGTTAGGAACTCCTCTGATTTCGCCCGTGAAAATATCGTTAGTCGACAGTTGCTAGTGGGAATCCTGGAAACTGCAACTAATCGCCGCGAACAGACGTATTGCGAAAAGGAAAAACCTGAGAACTGTTAAATATATCGCTGACTGAGCACTATCGGTGAGAATCCCGGTAGCAGCGGTCGGCTGACGCGTCCCATTCGCTAGGTCGCGCCACCGCATTAATTACAAATCGCTAATAACTAATCAAGTGGAGCAGTCCCCGCCCGACAGTTATGCGCTGACGGTTCGCGATTCGATTCAACTCTCCCGTAAAAATACGAAGCCCGGGCTATTGGACGAAAGTCTGGGCCCTAATCAAATTGCGTCACTCGCCAGACGTAAAATAAGTGCAATCGTCACTCGTCGACGTTACACTGTAATACACTTTTCAAATTTTATTTACAAATTTTTACAATACATAGAGTAGAAATATTTTGTTTATAATAACAAAATATTAAAATTCACGCAGTCAAAATATTTTAAACATTAGGGAGTCTCTTCGGCTGAAAAAATATATCATAAAATTACTAAAAATTATAAATGCATATCAAATAGAATGGTAAGTATTGTATAAAATGTGTCAATAGTGCAAAAAAAATGTAAAGAGTATAAATGCATTAAATAGACGGAATTATTGTACTGATCGATGTATATAGGTAATTGATTATTAATGTAATATATATGAAATTTATTCAAAAATTCAACTATTTTCAGTATGTTCGTTAGAGCTTTTATAGTTGTTCCAGGAGTATTTAAAGTCAATGGTGATTTTTAAAAATCATGGAAATTTCGGGATAATTTGTAAATGAATCGTAAATGTCACCATGTAACTTTTAAGGTCAACCTATGACCACAAATGACCACAAAACGAGATTACTTAGCGAAAAATCATAAAAGACATTTTTCAAAGAACTTCGAATTTGCTACTAGAATATCTGTATGTTATCATATTTCGTTGATCGCCCAAGATTTTAAACAATTCTAATGAAACACAAGAACTTTTCCCATGTTATTTTCCATTTGAAACTTTGGCTGTCGATAGGGGCCGAGTTATTATTAATATTAGGAGCTGAAATTTAGCAGGAATTTTTTTTTATGTTTTTTGAACCGATTAAAGACTATCATGATATACAATTGATAACTTCTCCGAATAAGGACCACCCTAATATACATATACATATGTATTAAATCTAATCTTAAATAAAAAAAAAGTCCTTATCAGTTTTCAATAAGTAAAAATTATTAAATAAAACAGTGGAATCTTTTAATGTATCGATTAAGTTTTTTCGAAAAAACTTAATTTTTAGGAATAAGAAGGATAGAAACAGATCTTTTTCAATTAAAATTAGAAACATAAAAGGTTTCAAGAGAGGACATGGACCCAGTCATATGCTTTTTAAAAAAAAATTTTTCGTGACACATAGAATAAACGACAGGTAAGGTGCCATGGCCAGTCAAAGCAGTTTTTGGCTTAAGCAAAAGAGCTACAGTAGAAAGTTTAAATCATATGTTTTTTCTTATGGACTAAATTATAAAATTATATTGCATATACGTAACGGAGGCTTGCCTATAAAACAGAAAAAATAGAAGGCAGATTCAAAATATGTAGTTGAGTTGAAACGCAAAGACACAAGGATATAAATGGAAACTAGAAGCAGGAAGGGTAAACATGGATTTGGGAATGGAAAAGGAAAGAAAATGGGGAAAAAATAGATTCAAATTTACAAATATCATTTAAGTTTTTAATGCAATCACACTAGAATATGTATAAGGAATAGAGAAAGCAATAAATAGCCTAGAAAAGGGCATAAAAAAAAACAGAAGAAATTTACTTTTTGCACATAATAAAAATGAACAAGGGTAGATGGCCTTATTTTTGCCTAATCGAAGAACTAATGGACTTAATCAACAAAAATCACACAAAATAGACAAAGATTTTCAAGGCGTATGTGAAAAGGTAGAGGATGGGAAAATGTTGGATTTATAAAAGAGCAGCAAAGGAAAATAAACTTGAGAAAATTAAAGATAATTTCACAAATGAAAGAAAGACTTTTGTTAATGATACAATACAGAAAAACTATATGGCAATTGACAAGCCCATCATCCGTAAAATGTAATAAAAAAGAAAAAAACAGAGAGAGAAACATATAAGTAAGTTTAAAAGTTTCTATGTAATAGACTGTAGGCTCTGCAATGGATAAAAAAAAAGACACAACACATTTTGCTGTGTAAAGACGAAAAAAAAATATTATAATGTTAGTCAGAAAAATAGGACTTGAAGATAACGGAATGATACGTAGAAAAAAGATGATTTATGTGAATGCATAAGATATTTATGCAGGTAAATAAGGCATTGCAGGGTTACGAGCGAAATTTCGATGATATGTTACGCGTTATAAATGAAAATATAATATACATGTGAAAAGAAATTTTAAAATGTTCTGGTATGTTTAATAAATTACGTATAATACTCTACTGAAAATAAAATCAGTAATGATTAAAAGAGATATAAATTTTGCAGTTTATAAAACAAGACAGGACAATGTAGAAGTGTATAATAATATGTACAAAAAATGGAAAAATATTTAAATAAGAAATTTACGTTTACAAATATTAAGTAAAAAATTTTAAATTATATCTTGCTATAAACTCATATCCATAATTGATTCTAGAATGTTAAAAATATTGAAAAAAAAGGATTATAACAGTTTCTGTAATAATAATGATTGCGAAAATATTATATACATTTCATTGAATTTTTAGCAAATATTTATGAGATCACTTTAATTATGTATGTTTCGACGCATATGTGTATAAAGATACATTCTTGTATTTATTATTCAGACATAAGAGTAACAGTATTGAAATACGGGGGTTGGAACGCGGAGCACGCAAGGGGCAAAGCCTCACTAGTATATATATTTATACATAAATACTAGTGGGACCTAGCCCCTTGCACGCTCCGAGTGATAACATAAATATTTTGTTATTTTTATTCTTATGTCAAATTATAAATACAAGAATTTTTCTTCAATACACGTATGCGTACAAACATAGATGAAAAAGGGATTTTATGCGAATTCGCTCAAAAATCAAGCATATATAGTCCATATGTGAAATAACTTCACTGATTTAGCAAATAATTATTACCATTTTTTTACTGATAATGACTGTAATTGGTACTTAAAATTAATATTGGTACATATTCACATGTATATAATAATCATGTAATTATAAATAATCTAAAAGCAATAAAATGCTTCTCTAAGGTTATTTTTTAACATTTTATAATCAATTATGGATATCAGTTCATAATAAGATATCAATCCAAAATTCTTACTTAAAAAAATAAAAAGGACCACTACCAGTGCGACTACTGCAATTACGACTACGTCTAGTACTTTTAGAACTACCACTACTATTACTACTTTCACTACTACTACTACAACTACAAGTTTAACTACTACTACTACTACTACTACTACTACTACTACTACTACTACTACTTTTACTACTACTACTTCTTCTACGACTACTACTAGTAAATTCGTAAATATAAATTTTTTAATTAATGAATTTTATATTTTTAATATAGATTATAATATACTTCTACATCATCTTCTCTTGTGTATTAACTATTAGAAATTTACATCACCTTAAATAAATTTTTATTGTATTTGTAATAGGATATATTACATAATTGATTAAACATACAACAAGATGTTAGAATTTTTCTTAGCATTGACATAATAGTTTGATTTATAACGCATAATTCATCATTAAACTTTGAGCCTACGATATGTAGTGCCTTATTCACTTACAGAAATATCTTATGCATTATCATTAATCATCTCCCTCCTGCATATCTCTCTTTTGTCCTTTAATCGTGTATTTCTGATCGATATAATTATCAGCATTTAATTTGCTGTTTTATTTATTCTTTACATAGTAATAGGTGTTTTGTATTTTTTTTTTTTTCATTGCAAAGTCTACTGTTAATCACATGATACCTTTTATTGACCCCCTATGCACTTTGCGTGCCAACCCCCATTTTTCCATGTTTTTATTCTTATGTTTGAATCATAAAAACAATAATTCATTTTTAAAACTTATTTAAGTAATTCCATCGAATAATTTATATTTTGATTTTCGATAGTAGAAGAAAAAAATTCCAATGCATGCTAATAATAATGATTCTTTTTATTTATATGCACTGTCAATATTACGAAAAAATCCGCGGTACACATATTTAAAGATACCTTTTTTATTAGTATCAAATCATCAACAACAATATAAACACTTTAAATTTTTGTTACATAATAATTATTACCGTATTTTTTGGCTTATTTTAAGCATAAAGTGTTCATATACACTTTTACGTAAGATGATTTGTTTTTACGTAACAAACAAAAGATCTTACTAGAAAACACTATTTAAACTACTCGTAGCTCGTAATTATGTGATTTGTCAATAGATAGAATGTTACTTTGAATCAACTGCACACGTATAAAAACAAGAGTATGATTTAAAGGATTTAATTCAAGCTTTAATTTAAGCTCGAGGAAAGCTTTTTTTATTTTTCTACCCTTCGGTACTGATAAGGATTCTAATTATTATTTGAGGTTCATATTATTACACATATATATGTGTATAATAGGTAGGCAATCATTATTATTACTGAAGCCAATCAGAGATTTTTTTTATATTTTTGAAATTTTAGTATCGATTATCGATGTAAGTTGCTAATAAGAAGTCGTGAAATTCTTACTCAATAATTATATATGTAAATTTATTATTTAATTATTTTTTGATTTCTAATATTTTAAACTTTTTATAAATTTATTCTTCTTGTCTCGTACCTATTGAAAATGTACCAATTTTATTTTCGATAGAATATAATACGTAATTGATTAATTATACTACAACATGTAAGATTTTTTTGTCATTTACATACAATAATAATTTATGACGTTTAACATTCCATCGAACTTTTAATTCTTACTCTGTATTGCCTTCTTTATTTACATAAATATCTAATACATCCACATAAATCGTCTCTGTCCTGCATTTGTTCCATTTTCTTTCAATCTTATATTTCTGACTGTTATTATTATTATTTAATCTGCTGTTCTTTTTCCTCTTTATATAGCAATATGGGATTATTAATTTTTTCTTTCCTCTATGGCAGAGACTACAGTCTATCACTTAAAACTTTTAAACTCACTCAAATATTCTTCTTTTTGCTATATTATTTTCTCTCTGTTTTTTTTTCTCATATTGCACGGATGATAGAGTTGTAAATTTTTTTATAGATTTTCTGTATTTCTTGAAAGACAAACGTCTCCCTTTTCTTTGTATAATAATCTTTAATTTTCTTAAGCTTATTTTCTTTTGTTTATCTTTTTATAATTCCTATCGTTTTCCCATCCTCTTCTTTTTCATTTACTACTCTCACTTCGTTGCATATTTTGTATGATTTTTATTGAATAAGTCTGATAATTCTTCAATCAAGCATACATAAGGCCACTTGCTCTAGTCCATTTTTATCATTTGCAAAAAGTAAGTTTCCTCCTTTTTGATTGTGCTTATTTCTAGGCTTACCATACCCGCCTCTATTTCTCATATACATCCTGTTGTGTTTGCATTTAAAATCAATATTATATTTGTAAATCAAAATCTGTTTTTTCTCTTTTTTATTTTTTTTTATCTTCTAATTCATGCCTACCCTGCCTACCTTTCATCTTTATATATATCCTTGTGTCTTTGCATCCAGAACCAATTTAATATTTTTAATCTGCCTTCTATTTTTTTTTCATATATTTTTCTTTTTTCATACGCAAGTCTCAGCTACGTACGTGCAATATAATTTTATCATTCAATCCACGAGAAAAAATGTTAGATCTAAACTTTCTACCTTAGCTCTTTTGCTTATGCCTAAAACTGATTTGACTGCCCTTTGCACCCTACCTGCCATTTTTTCTTTGTGCCACGAAAACCATCCGCTGAGAACCATACTCCTGGGTTGATATCCTCGTTGTAAACTTTTAACGCCTCTAATTCAAATTCAAACAGATCCGTTCTCAACCCTTCTTTATTTCTCAAAATTAACATTTTTGTTGCTATTATATTTACTTCCAGTATATTTTTGTATTATATTTATCTAAGTCTTTCTGCATATATTTTGTATTTTTAAAATGCTTGGCGCCTAATATAACGTCATCAGATAATTTTAGACAGTGCATTTTGAGTCTGCCAACGTTACACCTTCTCTATTATTTTAGATCTTCTTATCGTCTATATTCTATATGAATAAACTTTAAAGTACGAGGCTTCATGGGCACTCTTGTCTTGCCTCTTTTATAGTTTTAAATAAATTTGTTAGGCTCTGGCCGTAATTAACTGTTTTTCGTACTTTTGTATATTTTTTTTAACAATTTTGTCACTTTTAAACCCATCCGTCTTAAATTTAATTTGACCCAGAACATTACTCTTTTGATGTTACTTAATTGTGGTTCTACAAACACAACAAATGATTTATTGACGACTTCGTATACTTTCAATCAAATTATTTGGTACAAAAATATGATATCTTATTATTCATCTTTCTCTGCTACCAGGCTAACTTTCATTTATTATTTTTTACTTCTTAACCTATTTTTCCACTCATTTAGCAATTATAATTGCTTCAATTTTGTATGCTACGTTAAAGAAGCCACTTCTCTGTTGTTTTACCATCCTGTTACTTCTTTCCTGCTTTTTACATTTGATGGATTATTTCTTCTTTGTACGCGTCGATAGTATGTGTGGTAGTCTATATGCTATGAAGTATGTTTGTCAAATCATTCATCCAAATTATTTTCATATTCTTAAAAGTAGTTTTCCATATTTGTGTTTCATTAAATTTTTTTTTCCAAGACAATCTTTTATTTAATAATGGACATATTCTTGTAAAAATCCGTCTTGACTATGCTGTTGCTTCCTATACTCCTTTTTTTTGCATAATACGTATCATTGTTGTTACTTGTAAAATTTTTTACAATATTTTCTTATGCCTTTTTCCTTATAAGCATTTCTTTTTTATGTGTTTTAATTTCTTTATAGCTTTTCAAAACTTATTTAAATTTTTCTTTCTGCTACTTTGCTTATTTTTCTCAGGCTTGTTTGACTTTTTATCTCTTACTATCCTACTAATCTTTTTTACGTTAGTCATTAATTCTATTGTAACTCTCTCTATTCGTTTTTGAGTATTCTTTGATTTTACCTATAATCCATATTTTCTCCTCAATTATTGTGAATTCCTGTTTATTTATTTGCAATAATTTACCACTGTAGAGTTTATCATTTTTAGTTTCTCTGCTAACTGTGTATATTCGCCTACCTGCGTGCTCCGCTTGCCGATTTTCCAATTATCTATATATTCATAAGATATATCTTTTAAATAATTATAATATGAGCATAATAAATTTCACATAATAATATTCAATTTCTCTCTTACTTATTAAATAAGCTTATAATTGTACTTCAAGGGGGGCTATGGAGGAGCTCAGTGGGAGCAGGGGGGAGCGGGTGGGAGCAAGTACACAATTTATTGGGCTCAAAACCACACTTATACGAAATAAAAACTTTATTATTTGAGAGGGAGCCGAGGGGGAGCTAAGGGCGAGCTGAGGGGTAGCGGGGGGGAGGGGTAAGAGTCACTTTTGACCATACAACTATATTATGTGGATATATATATATATATATATATATATATATATATTGATTTATATGCATGAATACAGTGTACATCCATGGACATACTCACAAACACGGCTGCCACCAGTACTGCCACATGGAGTAATTAAACACGCTACTAGTTCCTGATAGATTGCCCGCAAAATATGTATTAGTCACAATTCCGCGGTAATATCCGTCCAAAATAACATAAGTACATAAGCTACAAACTTATCAGACTCCAAGCCACACCTACCTCTTGGCTGACAATTCCGTGGCCGCTACAGAAGTATAGTTTGACGCTAACCTTCAGTTTCCGTAACAGTGTACTGAAAGTATAGTGGGCTTACGGTACAGTAGCCGTGCAGTATTGCATCGTATAAGACCGTGGTTACCACAGGCTTTTTTAGTGAATGCCACCGGATTATCCGGTGGACATCAGAAATGTTACAAGAGACCCTACTATCATACGCCTGAGAAGTGGATGTAGCTGGCATCGTTTCTTAGGAATATGGTAGTGGGGCTGACTTAATGCTACTGATGCCCACTGGATGATTTTGTGTCAACCACCGATGAATCCGTAGCGCTCACAGTTTTATACGATGCAACACTGCACAGCTTCTATACCGCAAGCTTACTATTCTTTTAGTACTTTTTCGCATGAACTAAAGGTAAGTGTCAAGCTATACTCCTATAGTGGCCACAAGATTGTCAGCTGAGAGGTAGGCAGCTTAAAATCTCATGAGTGTACAGCTTATATCTGTTACTTTGGATGGATATTGAAGTGAAATAGTCACCGGTGTATTTTGCGGGAAATTTATCAAAGAAATTCAGCGTGTCTTATTTCTCCGTGTAGGAAATATGGAAATATGATAGAGGCTACACTTAATTAAACTAGTTAGGAGAAAAAAAGGAGTTTAGGGCTGGAAAAAAAACTGTACTGAATAAATTATAGATGGACAAGATAATGCATACGAATCAAACGCTTACCAAAAATCGGAGTTTTACGAGCCAAGCTTTCTGCACTTAGAACTTTGTGGAACTTAGAATAATAAAGAAAATCTATGATGTAAATGATTTTGGTTGACAAAATACAGTAAATGAATAGACAGTGGATTTCAATGTATATAAATAATAAAATGAAGCACTACCGTGGCATGCTACATTGGACCATGAATGGTGATACATTAAAGCTGTACAAGATTAAAAGTTTGACACATCAATTATAATTTAAAAGTTTGTTAAGTTAATTCCAAATTACTAGGTTATATATTTTACAAATGAGAGGAAAATAAATTTTGTGAGAGCATTGATGTGCGTTTTGATAAAGAGTTCGTTTACGAATACAGATATAATTAAAATGATATAAATGATATGAATCATCTATTAAATGAAAGTGATACAGTATTTTAAATGATAAATCTCAAGAAATATGCTGAAAATGTAATGCTAAAAATGGATGGAGGAAAACTGGAAATAAGGTTGACTAAGAACGACGGATCGAAAGTGACTGCAGTTAGAAAATGCAAATCAGTCGGATATGAATTTACTAAAAAAGAGAAAAAAACAGTACGGCTGACAAATTCCTAAGCAGACCCTTCACTTATCGTGAAGCTATGTGTTTTGAACATAGACTAGAGCGAAATAAGACAGTTTAATCCAAGCTGAATCGTTTGATATAAAGGCTCAAGGTTACTAGAAAAAATGGACCGAATACAATTGATTTTAATCAGATATTAAAGAAAAAAGTTTAAACTTATAATAAATAAAAAAATTAATCTCGAATAATGATCAGACATTCTTAAACATTGGAATGTCAACGAACATTATGAAAATACCCACCTTCCGCAAATCTTTGTAACAGTTATATTGTAAAACAAATAGATTTAGGTATTGTGATAGGCCATCTTAGAGTGTACAGCATCAAACTTACAAAATAGAACATCACAATGTATTTATCAATAGTTTTCTATAAGCAAAATTATACTACGAGTATAAAATAATAATCAGATATAAAACGAATTAATCTTTTATATGAATAATAAAGTAAATCAGTGATCCGTTGGAGGCGAGGTGGAAAATTGTATACATAGTGTACATTAATTTTCTCTGTATGTTTTTTTCGTAAG
>JAPYYV010010365.1:0-11365 GCA_030522625.1 Copidosoma aretas
GAGCTGGCACGCTCAGCTCCGCGCCCGACTATGTATTACAGCCAGGCACATATATAGGTATACTCGTTCCCTCTCCACCATACCCGTGCATATATAGGTTTACTACTCGGTATCCTCTCCTCCCGCTGCGGGATGCGTTCTGAAGATACGCGCTGGAACGTCTGACCAATGACAAATAAGCAACTAGTTTGACCGCTGACCACGACGGTTTGGCGCTGAAATCAGTGCAAAACGGTGACACACTGCTTACCATAGGCAATGGCAATCTCCCTTCTAATCTCTGTCCGCACCAGCTCACAGTGGGGCCAAACATAAAAAAACATTCAAAACCACCTACAACCCTCAATTATAAACCGATTTTCGATTTGCTTGTTTTAACGTAATATTTAGATGATTTGCAATAATCAATTTTTGCCTGATTTTTCATTTTTAAATTTATAAATTAGTAACTTAACCTCTAAAGTAGAAAAATCCCATTCTGTGCTAAAATTATGACTGCATTGTTAATTTAATAATTGAAACAAAATGTATAAATCATGTTAAAGGTGTTTGTGAGCAATGCCAGTGAGAATATAAGTTAAAAAAATGCTTTCTAGTATTTTGAGGTTATGTCAAATGAAATAACTGGCAGTTTAAGTATTGCATGATATTTGATATGAATACAAAAAAAAAATATTGTTTTTCATATCTCACTAGAATAGCTCTTTGCCCGATTCCTCTTAATCTTTATTTTTTAAAAGTAACATAACCTCTAAAGTAGAAAAATTATTTTCTGTGCTAGTGATAAGACGAGTTTTTAATTTAAAAATTCGAAAAAAATTATCAATGATAGAGATGGTATTCGTAACCAATGTTAGTAATAGTCAGAGTTAAAAAATTTTTTTTGGTATTTTAAGTATATGTCACATGAAATGTCCACAAATTTTAGTAATGTCTGCTATTTAATAGAGTTCTTCAAACATTGTTTTTCATACCTCACCAAGATTGCTCTTAGCCGTTTTGCTCATAATCCTTCTCTATAAAACGTAACATAACCTCTAAGGTTGAATGATCATATTTCAAATTCAAAAATTTTTAAACAAATTCAAATGATACTCTTCGTAACAAATTTGAATTAGAGTCAGGGTAAAAAAAATGTTTTTCGATATTTGTAGGTTATACTATATAAAATAATTAGTAATTTGGGTAATGTGAGCTATTAAATAGAGTTCTAACAATCTTTAAAATATTTATCGAGTTTTTTTTTGATATTTGCCCAATTCCTCAAATTTTTATAATTTCCAAAGTAATCTAACCTCTTAAGTTAAGAAACTATATTTTGTAGTAATAACACCCCTTTGCCGAATTGTACGTGCAATCTACGTAGATTCCACATGGATTCCATGTTTATTCCATGTAAGTTCCACGTTGATTCCGTGTGAACCTGCCACGTTAAAAACAAAAAATAGTTTTACGTAAATTTGATCAAATGAAAAAAATTCCCACGGACACGTTCATGTGGATTTCACGTGGAATTGGCCAATTGAGAAAAAAAGATTTATTTTTTTGCCTTTTGAGGCTATGTTGTATACAACAAAAAGGGATTTCAGAGATATAATCTACTTCAATGGGTTATGAAAATCATTATATAATAGTTATCGTCTTATTTTACTTACCAGGATCGTTTTTTAATCCCATTTTACAAGTGTTTGGTCTGAATATTAGTTCAAGAACATAAGTATTACATCTCCGTAAATCCATATTACAAGGCTAATATGACTATGATTTCGGATTTTTTGAAATGTACAAAAAACTTACTAATCTTGTTCTCTTAGTGCAATGGCATACAACAGCATCATTCTCATTTGAATTTTTTTAAGAAAATTTAGCTTGAAATATAAAATATTAGTGCACTATACAATATTACAACTGTACAGGTTCAGTTACCAAGTGTGGAACAAGATATTATATATTATAAATAGGATTCAAAAACAGATCCTGGAAAGTCTTACAAAACGATAACTATTTTATACAAATTTTAATAACAACACTAAGTTGTTTATATCACAGAAATTGCCATTTATATTATAACTTAACCGTCAATTAGTAGAAAATATTTTTTTATTTCAGATTTTTACTGACATTGCTTATAAATACCATCATTATCATTAATAAATTTATGTAAAATTTTTTAAATAGTTAATCGCTATATTATCAGCACAAAATATGATTATTCAACCTTAGAGGTTATGTTACTTTTTATAGAAAAGGATTATGAGGAAAAATGCTAAGAGCAATCTTGGTGAGATATTAAAAACAATGTTTATATGTTTAAGATTTGTAGAACTCTATTAAATAGCAGACAGTACTAAAATTCATAGACATTTTATGTGACATAACCTCAAAATACCAAAAAAAAATTTTTTAACTCAGACTATTACTAATATTGGTTACGAATACCATCTCTATCATTGATAATTTTTTTCGAATTTTTAAATTAAAAAATCGTCTTATCATTAGCAAAGAAAATGATTTTTCTACTTTAGAGGTTATGTTACTTTTTAAAAATAAAGAATAAGAGGAATCGGGCAAAGTTCTATTCCAGTGAGATATAAAAAACAATAATTTTTTCTTATATTTATGTCAAATATCATGCAATACTTTAACTGCCAGTTATTTCATTTGACATAACCTCAAAATACTAAAAAGCATTTTTTAAACTTATATTCTTACGTGTATTGCTTACAAACACCATTAACATCATTTATACATTTTTTACAATTTTTAAATTAACAATGCAGTCATAATTTTAGCACAGAATTGGAATTTTCTACTTTAGAGGTTAAGTTACTAATTTGTAAATTTGAAAATGAAGAATCGGGCAAAGAGCGATTGTTGCAAATCATCTAAAGATTACGTTTAAAAAAGAAAATCGAAAATCGGTTTATAATTGAGGGTTGTAGGTGGTTTCGAACGTTTTTTTTCTGTTTGGCCCCACTGTGCGGCTGAGACGTTAGGGACGGTCCGGAACAGGTGGATGATGGTGGTGGTGAGTCCATCGCTCATGTATGGAGTCTCCATAGTCGTTGCCACAACGTAAGATAGTGCACAGGGGATTTTTTTGGCACCTTTAGAAAAATTCAGAAAAATACCGTCCACACGTGGCGCCGCACAGTGGGACAAACAGAAAAAAAATGTTTAAAACCTCCCACAGCCCTTAGACCTTGACCGATTCTCAAATTTTTTTTTAATTTAATCTTTAGAAGATTAACAACGGTTATTTTTGCTCAATTGGCTTTTTGCGAATTCAAAACTTGGTCGCCTAACCTCTAAGGTGGGAAAGTCCAATTTTTTACTAATAATATAACGATTATGTTAATTATAAAATTGAAAAAAAATTCCACTTGATACTGATAAAGTTTGTTACTGATGCTAGTACAGATCTTTGTTCAAAATGGCTATTTTGTTTTTTAAGGTTATGTTATATAAGAAAAATTAGTAATTTCGTTGATATAAGCCCTTAGATTAAGGTCATTTTATCTCAAAAAAATATAAATCCGTTTTTGTTTCTCACTAGGAATGCTCTTTGTCCAAATTTTCGGCATCAAGTTTGAAAATTAGCAACCTTACCTTTACAGTTAAAAAATTATTTTAGCTTTGAATGCTATAATTACTTATTTAATTTTAAAATTACAAAAAATTTCTAAATAATAGTAATGGAGTTCGTAACTAATTTCAGTACGAATCTATGTTAAAAAAAGTTATCTCGGATTTCAAGGTTATGTTACATAAAATAAATTGAGAACTTTGTTGATGTAAGTTATTAGATAAGGGTCTTAAAATCTAAAAAAAATGTCGTTTGTCGTTTGATTCATTCATTTAATTTTATAAAAAGAATAACAATGAAATAAAAATCCATTACCTACATTTTATTGATTATATCGATTTTAAAAAATCCATTTTTAAGTTACTTATTTTTAGTTAACGTATTATGTTAACGTATTATGTTTTGTAAACAATTTCTAACCTTAAAAACTTAAGTCACCCTCACCAAAATGAAAAAAACTCATGAGATTAATTTTAATTGTGAATCCAATGGCCATTCTCATCGAAAGTAGTATTCACCATATGCACAACTCTCCCTTTCACATAAGAAACATAGAATACTTTGTAGAATAAAATCTTATTTTATTAGCGTGGTGTCAGTTTAGGCTTATGTCTGTTGATGAAATATAAACTTTTCTTACTTCACGCAATGATACAAAATTTTTATTTGTTTTATAAATATTATACAAAGAAATAAAGTAGACAAGAGAAGATGTTAAACATTGAGTTAAGTAAAAAAAATATTTTTATCCATCAGCAACCATGTACCGAAACTTACACGGCACTTGTAAAGTAAATTTATAGTTTCCTATTAGATAAGTTCCCTTGTATTGCTTACTAGCTCGATGAATTTGAATTTATTCTAATGTTTACACCTGAGCTATATTTAACGTCACAATAAAGTTGTAAATGGTAACTGTAATAAGTGTAGAGCAACTACTAATAATAAAGCATTCTCTATTGTAAATAAGTAAGTGTTTGTGCCTCTTGTTTACAATGCTAATCGCACTCAGTCATGCAACAGTTCTGAACAATTCAGTTTTACCATCGTCAAATTGTAGCATTACTAAAAGTCAGAAAAAGTGACTACAACGTTCAGAGAATTAAGATGTTGTTCCTACGTTTGTATGATCATGTCGAATGAGAAACTAATGTCTTATACATTACTGGCTTGGATTTATGTCTAAGTATTATTGTTAGCAAAAATTTTGCAACGACTATTTATACATTTTTCTTATTATACGTGATACTAACAACTTTGTGTCTTTTGAAGGAAACGATTTATTCCATACATTTAAAAAAAAAAAGAATTCTAGTAAGCATAATGCGAACCCATGTAGATTATCATGATAAAAATAAAATAATTTTCATTCAGTTTACTTAAACCAAAATGTAAAACGTTATTTTCTCTTTTAAAAATATTTATTATTGATGTTATATTTGATTCCATAAATTATCACTCATTCTAACTGAATAATCGTTATGATGAACATTTCTTAAATGTTTTTGGGGTTAGCTGTCGATTGTAAACATGTAAAATACCGTGTAAATTTGTAATACTTAAAAGTTAAATAAAAGTTAAAACATTCACTTTGTTGGATAATCATTGTTCTTTGAGCCCTATAAATCCCTCGTACAGCATTAAAATATTAAAATTTTTTATCATGTGCTCATACTTGTTGCTGATATAATCCAAGTCAGTAGTGATTACATTATCCATGCATATCATTTGTTTCAATATCAGAATACATGTTTATATACAGAAGCACTGTCAAAAAATCATTGTTCGTCACTATAATGATGGTTTTCAGGTTTTAATTATAATAACTTGCAGTCATGTAAAACCATCTGCCCAATTTGACATTTATTTTTATTCTCATCTTATAAATTATGAACAAACTGACATTCACTCGCCGCAAATTCTATGATGCGCTATTTACAGCAAGCCTACGGAAAAGAAATCTTAATTTATTGGTACACTATGTGAAAGATAATCAGAGAGTAGATGAAGAACGACTTAGCACTGTGGAGTGCCTGCATTATCATTTTTTCAGATGTTTCTGTCAAAGTTAAGCGCTGTTGCTAAAGACACTACTAATTTTCATAAAAAAAATCAAAAATGGTTGGAAGGAGATGTCGTTATAGATTTTGAAAAAAAAGTTTCTTCTGGAGGACGGCCTTTAGTTGAATTTAAAAACTCTTCAACATCTGCTAAGTGACGAAAAATTCAGGCCTTAATAGATACACACTTATACGAAGAAATATAAGACGCTTTTTTCAAATGCTTAAGAGATTCTGGGAAAACCAGTTTAGTTGATTCCATAAAAAAAATTTCAGATCATAATATAAATAATAGTATTGAGGAGAGACGTTGTACAATTTTTCGAAGATGAATGTCTAGCCTTATTGAAGATGCAAAGTCATCCAAGTGGCAGTACGATATGATTAGAAAACAAGCAAGGAATAAAGATGCAGATGTACTTATATCTTTTAAGAAAGTCTCAGGAGCAAGAGAAAAATGCTATCCGTTTCAAACTAGTATTATCATAAATAAAAAATGCACACGAATCCAACTCCAGTCTTTATTAAATCATACATGCACTCGGCTACTGGAAATTCTAGCTATTTCATCACAATTCACAAATAATATTCAAAACATTACCCTAATAATAAACTAGAAGTGGGGATGTAATGGTGCTTCTGATCAGAGTACTTCCAAACAAGTTTTTAGTGATGGCACATTATTAGACCAGAGTATTTTTATGATATCAATATTACCATTCACTCTAGAAATAGAAAACAACCAAAATCGTAAAATGGTATAGGAAAATCATTAATCTGGGTTAACAAGATACTGTAGAGTAATTAGTTTTGAATACGCAAAAGAAACGGATAAAAAAATAAAAGCAGAGGTTATCAATATTAAAAATCAGATCGATACTCCTTTACCTACAACAGTTGAAAAGATAGGTCAGAAATTTAAAATCACACAAGCTTTGCATCTTACGATAATAGATGGGAAGGTGGCGAAAGTTCTCACAGATACACTATCTGGCGCATCTTGCAATATATGCAAAGCCAAACCATCTAAAATAAATGGTGTAGAAATAGTGTCTAAGTATGTGGCAAACAAAGATTACTATAAATATGGCATATCAAGTCTACATGCATAGATAAGATTTATGAAATGTGTGTGTAATATATCATATCGTCTTGATTTTTGCAAATGGAGTGTGACATCAGAAGAAAATAAAAAATCCTTGGCCAAAGCAGAACGAAGGATACAACAACAAGTAAAACAAAAGACTGGTTTGCTAATAGATTATCCAAAACAAGGTTCTGGATCATCGACCGACGGCAATACAGCTAGACGATTTTTTCGTGACCCTTCCTTAACATCTGAATTAAGACGAGTTGACGAGGAGTTAATAAAACGATTTGCTATAATTTTGCAAGTAGAAGCTAGTGGTGTGTCGATTAATATAGAAAAGTCTTCTCAGTATACTACTGAAACAGCTACGTTGTATATTAAATTATACAACTAGTATTATACGCCTTTGTCTGTATATAAACTTTTCTTCCACGGGGCACAAATAATACAACATTTTTATCTTATCCACATAGGCCAACTGTCATAGGAGTCTCAAGAAGCTCGAAATAAAGATCCAAAACACTACAGAAAGTTTAATACTCATAACTTTGGTAGAATTGCCACAAATACAGATCTAATACATAAACTGCTACTCACCTCTGTTCCTTACATCTCAAGTGTGCGTCAAAAAATGAAAATATACGATTAAGCATGGTAAATAAGCAAAAGCTTTATTATTACATGAAGAATAATACTACTCTCAGAAAGTACTAGTATATGCTGTTAAAAAAGGTTTTCCTTTATTCTAAGTTGTGTGCGCGATCCGTAGATCATTATTGTATTATTTTTAGTAAAACAGTTGCTAAAAATACAAAATCCTATGATTATTGAATATCCAAAGAAATTTATTTACTGACATTTAATACTATAGATGGTTGCAAGACGTTTCTTTTTAGGTTTAAAAGGTAAAAAAGACAGAAATATATAAATTATTAGGTTTATATGTGCGGATGTACAAATTTTCGTTTAACATCGACTCGAAGAAAAATCAAAAAAAGTTTTAGTTAAACGACTTATAAGATGGATTTACAGCAATTCAAAATGCTTTATAATAGTCAGAGATCTTTTAATTGACAATAAATGCTGACGTTGCTAAAATTTCAAATTATTTTAGGTAACATAACTTAAAAATATGTATAAAACTTTTTCTAAGATCTATTCCTTAGTCTAATTAGTTACAATCAATATCATAATGATGAATAATTTTATTTTTTCATTTTCAGCTCAAGAAAAGGTAGTTCTGTTCGTATACAGAACAATTTTTTAACAGTACAAACTAGATAATTATGAATAGATTTAAGAGCGATCGTTGCATAACACCAAAAACTAATTCTTTTTATTTCAAAAACTCAAACTTCTACCAAATAGCTCGTAAAAGTAAGATTACTATTGTTGTTTTGTATCATAACCTCAAAAACAGAAATACCTTTTTTAGCATAGAGATTTACAAACATTATTCAGAAAAACTTGTTGTCATTGGCGATTCTTTAATGTTCTGAATTACAAAAATACTTACATTTTTAAAACGTTAACGAAAATTCTTACTTTAGAGGTAAAGTTACAAATTCTAAACAAAATACTAAGAAATTGTAAAAAGAGTGATCTTGGTGAGACATGAAAAACGATACATATTTTTTTAGATTTTAAGACCCTTATCGAATAGCTTAGATCAACAAATTTATTAATTTATTCTATGTAACATAACTTTGAAAACCGATATAACTTTTTTTAACATAGATTTGTACTATCATTAGTTACAAATCTCATAACTGCGATTTGGAATTTCAATTCAAATTTTAAAATTAAATAAATAGATATATTATTAAAAAAAAAAAAATAAAAATAAAAAAAAATAAAATAAAATATGTTAATAGGTTAGGTCACTAAATAAAAATAATGATGCCGAAAATTTGGACAAAGAGTGATCCTAGTAGGAAACAAAAACCGATTTATATTTTTTTCAGATTTGAAGACCTGAATCTAATGGCTTATATTAACAAAATCACTGATTTGTCTTATATAACATAGCTTTAAAAAACAAACAATCTATTTTAACATAGATCTGTACAGGCATCAGTTACAAACTTTATAAGTATCATGTAAAATTTTTTTTTTATTTTGAAATTGAAAAGATCGTCATATTATTGTTGAAAATTTGATTTTCCCACCTTAAAGGTTAGGCTACTAATATTTAAATTCGCAAAAAGAAAATTGGGCAGAGAGCAATTGTTGTCAATCTTCTGTAGGTTATATTAAAAAAAATTTAAACAGCGGCCAAGGTCTAAGGTCTGTAGGTGGTTTGAAACAATTTTTTTCTGTTCGGCCCTAGTGTGCGCCGCACAGTGTGCCAAAACGCACTTGTTTCTATAAAAATAAAATTGCACTGTAGTGGACCGTTTTAAATGATACTTTTTGTAGTTTCAAGGTGACTTATTACAGAATACCGAAAAATTGGTCCAAAGTAAAAAAAACAATATCAAGGGGGTAAAAACAGCTCGTTAATACACCGCCCTTGACTGCCGCGTAAAAACAAAATTCTACTGTTGACAGATAAATCTTGATTTGCTCTTAAAAATAGTGTTACTGTATGTTTTTGAGGTCCCCGAAAACGAATCTACTATCAGATCTACAAAATTCAAAATGGCGGATCAAATGTGGTGGCCAATAAAAAAAATTTCATAAAAATCTACAAAATTCCATACGCAATGATTTTTAAGGTCGCCAAATACGAACATGATGCAAGATTTACAAAATTCAGAATAGCAGATCAAATATGACGGCCAAAAGAAAAAAATTTCATGAAAATCTATAAAATTTCGTGCACGGGGGTTTTTAAGGTTACTGAACACGAATCTGATATCAGATTTACAAAATGCAAAATTGCAGATCCAATATGGCAAATAAAAAAAAAAAATTAATCAAAATCTGCAAAATTCTATACACAGGTTTTTAAGATAGCTAAACACGAGTCTGATGTAAGATTTACAAAATTTATAATAGCAGATCCAATATGGCGGCCAAAAAATAATTTTTTTGACACAAATCTTCAAAAATCTAGACACAAGGGTGTGGAAGGTTGATGAACACGAATCCGATAAAATATTTACAAAATGCAAAATATCAGATCCGATATAGCAACTAAAATAAAAAATGTATTAAAATCTGCTAATTTCCATGCACGGGTTTTTTAAGGTAGCTGAACTTGACTTTGATACAAGATTCACAAAGTTTAAAATAGTGGATCAAATATTGCAGCCAAAAATTTTTTTTTATTACAAAATCTTTAAAAATATATACACAAAGGTGTTTAAGGTTGCTGAACACGAATCCGATATAATATTCACAAAATTTAAGATGGAAAATCCAATATAGCGGCGAAAAGAAAAATAACAATAACGTGTCATAACCTTTAATTTTTTGATAACAAGATTTTTTTTTAGTTGCTGTATACGAATCTGTTAGTAATATCAATATATTTTAAATAGTGCATCCGATAAAGCGCCGAACAATAATAATAAAAAATTGTGTTAATCTTACTGCAGAAATTTTTTCGCAGCCATGTTGCAGCTCCTATAATACAGATTTCGTATTAAAATTACGTAAGTATAAAATGTTAGATCCAATATAAAGGCTTGATTATATTTAAACAATTTCCATACCATCTATGAAAATGTATAAATGGGTTTTTTCGGATCGCAGAATTTATACTAGACATGAAAATCATAGAATTTATAACGGCAGATTCTATGTTGCAACCTATACGTGCATTGAATATCTATTTGAATAAAAATTTTATATATAATTTAATGGAAGTCGCTTTTTTATTGACCCTAAGTTCGATAGAGATGCAATAAAATTACGAAATACTTTAACAGGATGAAGATACCCAATTTATCATCTAATAATTTGCGCTGTTTGTAACATTACTCTTAATAAAATGTTGTATTTAAAACGTTGAAATATATAATGTGATCTACATTATAACTATTATTTCAATACATTAAAGTCTCCAGACTGTCTGTAATATAGTACTATTTATTAGATTGCACCTAAATTGCGGTCATTATATACCTAGGAAGTAAAGCTTTAATTGATTTGCTAAATGAATGATTTGTTCATCGAACGACTTTTGTATTAAGGTTATGGGCTGAGGTAAGATCACAAGTTTGAAGATAATTTAACTGTAAAATTATCTTGAAGAACTGTCAGTGTTGTAATACTGCTATCTAAAGTCCGATTTTTTAGAGCTTTGATTCATAAGATGTACAAAAATCGGTTGTTCTATTTTCTAGATAGAAGAACAAATGACCTTAATATATTGTGGATATAATAAAGGTAAGATCTTTGTATTTATAAAACAATATTTTATTAGTACTACATTCATCAACTCGTTATCGCACAAAAATCAACATAATGTAATTTAAATAAATTTCTATAGTAAGCTTCTCAAAATACTTTATATCACGCAATTTTAAGAAATACGTATAGTTAAACACCGCTTAACATATCGTGCCCGACATATTAACTTCTCTTAAGGTAATATTTGATATACATTCAGCGATCCAAAAAACCCATTTAAACATTTTCATAGATTGTTAGGGGATTTTTTAAATATAATTAGGCCTCCGT
>JAPYYV010010366.1:0-14546 GCA_030522625.1 Copidosoma aretas
ATTTCAACCCAAGAGGTTATGTTGCACTTTCACCTCTCGAATTTAAGAAAAACGTCGTACTTCCACCGGAGTTATGGAAAAAAACATTATTTCTTACGCAAGAGGTAAATAAAACGCCCGCACGTACATGTTTTAACACCCTCAGCTTCGCCTCGGGCGTCTAAACACGTACGTGCGGAAGTTGTATTTCCCCCCCTTGTAAGAAAGTCTACTATTTAGCACTAATCGTCTTGCAGTATACCTGATGAGTGCCTTATGACTTTCATAGGTAGACTATATTAAAAGATACAATTAAAAAGTTCCCTATAAGTAAAGTACGACGAAACAAATAAAACAATAATTTATATCTCCAAAGAAGATTTTAATTTATTTAAATGAATGAAAAATTCTGTGATACAATTGGTTTTTCTAAATATTCAAGATCCAAGTCAAAATGATGGACTAAACATTTTTTTAAATCATCGAAAAAAAAAAAAAATAGGTACTTTGCCAAGCATGATACTAGAACAGTTAAAATAATTAATTAGTGTAATCAAATTCAGGATACTAGGATAACAAAAATTGATAAGTGAGCAAATAAGTTTCCGAACTTTTAATCAATTGCATTCACTAGTCCATCATTTTGACTTGGATCTTAAATATTGAAAAAAACCAATAGTATTACAGAATGTTTTTTCCATCTAAATAACTTAAAATCTTCTTTAGGGATGACAATTATTTTTTTATTTGTTTTGTCATACTTTACTTATGTAAAACTTTTTGATTGTGTTTTTACCCGATTCTACCTCTTAAAAAACAAAATAAAATAGCTTTGATTTCAGCCTATCAGGTATACTGCAATACGATTATTGCTAAAAAACGTTTAATGTAGCGTTATAGTATTTAATGCATAAATATGTGAAAATCATTTTTTTTAAATGTTCCTTTGTAAAAAATAACTTTAACTTTTATCTACCAACATCTTAATTCAAAAGAAAAGAAAAAAATTATGGGATTTGGGAAATCGACCCAATGATCTTCGGGTCCAAAGGCAAAAGACACACCGCTATGCTACCAAAGCTTCTATCAGTAATAGGTTAGATGCCCTACATAATTATTAACATGCTTGTGCTTTTTTATTAACTTATTCCTTTACATTAGCGAACATTCTATCATTCTTCTAATTGATGAAGTTTATTGCTTGGCAAAATATTGGTATTATATAAATTTCTTCCCCTAATTCATTAGTCAATCAAACAGCATTAAATGACAATAACATTGATTAAGATCTCAAGTTGAAGAATAATCTTTTGATAGGATTAATTTAAAATGATTTTCTAATACAAAAATTATGATTGGATTTGTTTCATAATTTTTTACGTACAAAAAATTTCCAAAATAGATTTTTTAACCTATTCTGTCTACTCAAACGATAAAAACAAATTATAATATAGTAAATATTAGACCGTCAGGTGTAAGACGGTTAATGCTTTGAATGTTTAATTTACTGTCATAAAATTTAGTGAATCAAAAACCGCAAAAATCATTGAGCAAGAATGCTTGTATGTAAAAAAATTTCTTCGTTTGTATTCATTAATTATCATCAATTTAAAACCAAATAATTTTAAATTCAGGAATTCGATCCAATGGTCTGTGTGTTTGAAGGAAAGAGACATTCTACTATGCTACGGTAGCTTACAGTGATAATTGGTAAGATGTTCCATATACTTATCAGCCAGATTATGAAATTTTGTTGACTAATTTTTCCAAATAATTTCACACTCTATCATTCTTTAGATTATTAAAGTTTTCTGCTTAACGAAGTTGCTGTTTTTAAATGTACTCCAGCAATTAATCTGTGAATTTAACAAAAATTTGCTTATCATTATAATTTGGGTTTTAGGTATTCAAAAAACTAACCTAACAAAAGAAGTTTTCATCAACATAAAAAATGTTGTTTCGAAGTAAAATTTACCGAATGGTGTTTTTTTTATAGTTATTTACCTATAGTGAATTTTTTGATTATATTTAACCTATTTTGTCAACTAAAGTATTAGATTCAAAATAAATTAGCGTAGATGTCAGCCCGTCAGATACACTGAAAGTCGGTTATTGTTAAAAGGTGTTTTATTAACCGTCATATATTATTTCTTTTAAAAAAAATGCGAATGTTGGTAATCAAAAATTCGTCTGCATTAAAAAAAAGTTTTAATTAGTGTATACAAAAATATGATTTTATTTCGTGATTTCAATAAAAATGGACATTGAGTAATTTTACCTCACGATCTTCGTTTCCGAAGGCAAAAGAAACACCACTGCGTTATGAAAACTTCTAGAATTCACAAATAAAAAATAGCATGTATTTGTCGGTCCACCTGACTTTTGGTAAACTTATTTTTTCTCTCTTACAAAGAGTAAGTGATTACTAATTCAATTATGTTCAACCTGCTAATGTTACGAAGTTTGTTCTAGATTAAATGTTCTTTCATTTATTAAATATTTTAATGTCTGAATATTAATTTTCTTAATAATCGTATGATTAAATTAACAATAAAAAATTTTGCAGATACAGGATCTAAAGTATTGGTAAACTATAATGGCTTATAGTGCATACAATACGTGAAGACTTCGTAACCAAGTAGTTAAGCGTGCTTGGGTCACATGTGTATCCTTGGCGTCCAGGGTTCGATCCCGACCATCTGAGTTTTTTTTCTGTGATGATAAATTTGAGATATAGATGCTGATTGTTCGGACAATAATTGCAGTTACCTAATCCTCCTCAAAAGAATTTTTTATTTAATTTTTTTTTAATCCATCATATTTTATAAAGAATACTTTAAGAATACTTTGAGCATTATAATCACGGTCAAAGTCCACTGTACCAACTGCTATAGAAATATCTATAGGTGGCATAGGCCTTATTTAAACAGCATATCAGATGAATACTTTAGGCAGAGTTTCCGAATATCGCAACGAATTATTTGGAGTGTTCAAAAAGAATACTTTTGGCACTGTACGTGCCGTCTGGGAACGTTTGATAGTCAATATTTTAAACATTACGCTGTTGATCGATCTAAAATTTTGCATACGTATTTTCTAGCGTATAAATGAGGTTTTCTTAAAGTTTGGTGAACGTATCATTTGTTTTGGCTTGGACTACGACTACCTTAAATACCAAGCAAACGGAAAAATCATTGATGAGAATATTCGATTTGGAAATATTAACTTTTGGTTGACTGCAACTTCAGGATAATAAGTACAATTTGTAAGGTTCATCAAATTTAGTATTTCTAAAGTGTACTTTAAGATTTAGAATTGTTATTGCCTAATATAGATGTAGCATACAAAATTGCAAGAAAATTGTTATTTTGTTTCACGCAGTTAAGGCATGCTTATAGATTTTGATCTAATAAATTCGAACGAACATTTTATAGTTTCTTTTATGAGTTTACATACAAACAGCCGAGTTGTTTAAAAGATTGTCAGCCATTTTAATTTAAAACAAAGTGTTTCCAGGGGTCAACTTTAAGATTGGATTTCACCCCTTGAAAATGTTTTTGCGCAGATCAAAAAAATATATATCTCATATTTTTTTATTCTCCACAACATAATTAATTAAACAGGTCTCAAAACAACGGAGACAAAATGTAGGCTGCAGATTCAATAAAAGATGTTTTGTTCATGGAGAAAATAGTAGATTCAAATTATTGATATACCCTACAATATATTAATTTCAATAAAATTGGTGAAATACACCTGAAAAACTTTTTTTTTCAAGTGGCAAGACCGCATCTTGTTCGATCACAGAAGTCAAGCAGGATTTTCCGGGATTACTACTCAGATGGATGACCTGTGCCGTTATAATACTTTGATCATCGGTTGGATGTCTTTTTCACGAGACAAAGTGGACGGAAGGTGCGCAAGGGTTCGGTGTCGATATCGAAGCCTACAATTTGTAACTTAGGAATCAAGTCAATACTTGTGCTATGCACAGGGCTGTCTAAGGACCAGTTAGGCAAATTCTTTTTAACCGTTTTTTCTGGGATCGACCGTGTTTTACAGGCATATCTATAAGCGCATTTTGAACTATGCGGTAAACATGGGGCCAGGGAAATAAATAAATTTATAAATATGTAGAGGAATACGTATAGGCCTAAATACTATTGTGCGAGGAAACATACCAAATTTAAAAAAGAAAATAGACCCAAAAAATCATTATCTCAAATAATCTCTCGACTCATTGCAATAGTTAATACCCACAAAAAACAATAAGAAAATCCGAATAATCAAATTGGATATGAGGAGAAAGGGAGGGGGGTGGTGCGAAATAGCTGTTAAGAGGTGATGCAAGGAGGCTGCGAAGGCAGAAAATACTAACAAAACGGTTGAAAAGTAATTCAAAGCAAGACTTCATGAGTACAGCACAATCGACAAGTGGATAAACTAAATGAGAAAACAATATTGGTATGAAAATACGGAAAAACTAACCAATTGGGGCAAACCTTCTCTGCCATTCCGAACCCCCCACCGGACCACTCCCTCAAATTCGTTAGTTTTCTTCGTATATTTACGTAAGAATATTTTGTTCTAATTCAGTTTATCCCTTTTCCTATATTGCGTCTTCGTAACGACACCTAACAGCCATATACCTATATCGAACATTGTTTTTGACGGGGAGACCCCAAGCTGCCCGAGATAGTATTCAGTTTAAAAGGACCATAAGCGCTCAAAATTTAGTTATTGGCTTTTGATTTCCTATAGCGATAAGGGATTTGCTCAAGTTAATTATTTAGATCCACGATGGTAGCCAGAGTCCTTCAAGACCCACGACGCAGGTTTACATGACGTAGTCAATGTAGTATGGAATATAATTCCACTTGTTACAAGAGTTATTTTTGATTGTGAATGATTATTATTCCTATGACTACCAACTTTTAAATAGCACACTCAAAATTAAAAAAGAATTTTATTAAAATTGCGGAAAATAATTAAAAAGTAAATTTTTCTTTTCAAAAATTAATTTCATCAAGCTCTTCAGATCACACATGAATAATCTATGAAAAGATTATGAACGATAAAAATAGCAGATTAAATATGGTGAGAAAGAGTCATAAATTATTCCATTACATTTGTAAATGACGAATAATAAGTCATACTAATGTAATTCAGAGATCTCAAATTGGTCGAACAGCTATCAAATCTTGCAATAAAATTGATAATCCAAGATCAAAGGTCCTTTGGAAAACTTTCCATTAAAAAGTTTTGCGCAATCGTGGATAAAATTTCCAATAGTGCTTTATTTTGTTAAAAATGCTCTACCATATCCAAAAATGACGCTTTATTTGATTAAGCCGAAGTGCTACAAAATTCGATTTATAAAAATCGACATTCCACACACAGCGGCTACACCCTTTTCCAGCACGAAGTTTCAATCTTAAAGCGTGCGTTAATATTAACGACACCTCAGGATCCATTGGACTGACATTCATGTTTTTTTGACGAAGGGGTTCTTCGTTAAATATTGTTTATTAAAATACGTGCGTGCTGACACATTTGTGTGATTCACATAAAATTTTAAATCAATAAAAAATCCTATTGATTGTACATGGTGTAATAAAAATAATAAAATATAAATTCAAACAATATAATGAAATACTGATGACAAGAAGAACAGTAGTACTACGTTGTTATGTTGCTCATCGGTATTTCAGGGAAGAAACTTAATTGCTGCATAACTTTTTTCTTTTAAAACGATAAATAATGCAATAATAATTGTTTTTTCTGTTCGCCTTAATCACTATATTACAACTATGTTGATGTATCAACATCAACATGCTAAAATTTTGAATTTCTGATGTTAAATTTGTAACCAGCGACCCAAAAACTATTAGAATACTGATTTTTAGGAAAATAGAATAATCTGTAGCTTGCTAGACAATGATGCAGTCGATAACCAATCGTAAAGGGCGTGATTGTGGATAGTTTGAACCCCCAAATTTTTTTTGTTTTTTCTTTGGACCATTTTTCTGCTATTCTAAGTAGTCTCACCTCTGGATCGGTTCACAACAGCAACCGAAATTTTATTAATTGAAAAAAAACACGGTTTTTCCCACTGTGTGGCGCACCCCCTCTTACTACTTACCAGCCAGAGCACACCGCATATAAATGTTTTTGAATTGAATTTTGCAGCTCTTTGGCTTGATCAAATGGAATATTATTTTTAAGTACGTTTGAGGAACAAAAGCATTTTTAAGAACTTGGTCAACGTTAGCCTAAAATTTTTTAGTCTGTTTTTTCGAAAGACCTTTCATCAATTTCCTTAGCCTTGAGAAAAATGTTTACATCTGATTATGCTGGAATTCCGTAAAAATATTGTGGGCTAAAAAACTTGAATTTTACGGAATTTTAGATCTTTATATCATTAGCCGTTATCAATTTTTGAAAAAATGGCGAAAAATGTGGTTTTCTGCAATTTGCAAAAAAACAATTTAATCTTACATAAGTTCCGAATGCATAGTCTAGGAAACCGAAGGCAATCAAACATGGAAAAATTTTTATTTTCAAACGTATTTTTGAATGTACTAATTTGAATTAAACCACCATGTTGAATTTAGTTACCATATACTAAGATGTATAGTAACCGATTCAAAAGAATAAGTCAACTTGGATCCAAATAGACAACTTGACAAAATATCCCATCATTATGGTAAACGAAAAGCTAAAATTTAAATTTCAAGCGCTCAAGGATCTTTTCAATCTTAGTACAGTTTTGGGCAGCTAGCGGTCTTATGTTTACAAAGAATATCCAATGTATAAACGAGTTAAGTCATTTATCTTAAGACTGTGACGTACGATAGCAAATAGCTATACGTCCGTCCGCCCTTCCCTAGCCGAGGGCCCTCTCAGACGGGGCAGTATATGGTAGGCAAGGGTAGAGGGAGTTAGGAGAAGGAAGGGAGACTAGACCCGACGCTCGAGAGAAGCAGACGTATCCGCTCCGGTTCGCGATTCACACTTGGCTCTTCCCTCGGTCTCTAACGAAATAAAGAACCTTTTACCTCACTCGCTGTGCACTTATTTCCCGATCACCATACCGAACGTAATCCCACGTAACAGTAATTTTTGTGACAGAAGTGGGATCAGTCGAGGAATTTATTTCAAATTTTCTTCTTTGGAAGTGCACATAGCGCAGCGTCGCGAAACAAAAAGTGAGAGCAAGTGAAAGAAAAAAAAAAAGCCACTTAAAATTTGAAGGCTAAAAAAGTGATTAGGTGTGAAAAGACAGTAATAGTGAAGATAAAAGAAGTTAAAACAGACCAGGGACCACGTGAAGACGAGTCAGCGAGGTAACCTTACAACAACTAGGGTTGCAGCTTTATCATCAGCTATCGAGAGCAGAGAAGTAGGAAAAAACATACTGGAACACCCGGACAACGAAACAAGGGACAAGGATCGAGGAAAAGAATGCAGATCAGCGCACTTATATTCATAATCTAGATGGCAACCTGGTAAGTGAAAACATATTGTTAAATTTTTCCCCCCATGAAACCCGGAAATACATGACAAAGAGGCACTTATAGAATAGACCGAGAAACAAATCCTTATACTCATGCTGCATGAAAAACACATAAATACATACGCGTATTTTATATATTAGTAGGCTTGCAGGATATGATAATTGGCGGCGCCAATAGTAATGAATATAACAAACAAACACTAACGCAGCGTCCCCAATTGATAACTAATGCGGAAAAAATCCTCATTTTGAAGTTATTTGATGTAGGGCCTACGCAAAAAAAAAATTTTTAAATTAAGTGAAGCAGGAAAATTCCACTGCTCACAGCCCCGAATACTATTTAAGAAAGTGAAAGAAAGTTTGTTAATACGCGGGCGAAACGGTAAGGTGACGCATAGCATAAATACGCAGCCACCACGAGAAAAACAAGAAAAAAAAGATCTTAAAAATAAGAACGGAGCGCGCAATCCGAGCTATAAATCTAGGCACCACACTAAAAGTAGAAACTGGGTAATAAAAGAGGTTAGTCGGCAAATGGAAACTCTTATTCTACAATAACAGGAAATGGCGAACGTAGGAAAAAGCACTGACTCGCACGGACAAGGCTCGGAAAAATTCTTGGCCGATGACGAAATTTCAACGCATCAAATAAGCGAAGCGGAGAACAGGGAACAAACACACTTGGGAATAACAGACGAATTTAACGCAGAAGACATATTAAGGCAGGACAACAGGACAACGGACCAAAGACATAAGAAGGCAGGAATATTAATGAACATGGCACAGGGACTTCTCCCATGGAAATCAAAGAACAAAGGCCCCACAGCACTCGAAAACGAATATAACAGCGGCGTAACACACACAATTAGCCAACTCATTGACCCCGATAACAGAAAATCAATAGGGATACTCTCCGACGATCAAACTCTCGATGAAGAGGCAAATGTATGGGCTAAGATAGAAAGCACACTGTCGAGGGAGAACATGCGGAACCTGCAATCATTGATCAACAGGTCAACCGCACGGACGGCGTTTGAAACTAGACAACAGGTTACGAGAGACCTGGCAACCCCGGCACAAACAATACAAGACAGATTATTAAACAGGACCGAAATAATGACGCAGGGGGAAAATAGCCGCGATCCACGAGTAGTGACCGCTACGCAATACAAAAAGGGGCTACGGGGAATACTGACTACTGCATCACATAGAGAGGTCAGATTTGATAAGGCATCGATGGCAGGAAACGGAAACAACAGAGACTTAAACTATGAGAATGAAGACGAGGACAGATACTTAAGGATACTACACGACGATAGACACTTAAGACCGACAGCCCTACTGCACCCTAAATCCCGAGAAAGCAATAACCAAGAGAGAGAGCATGACTCTACCCGGCAATACAACGTACACAACACGGTCCGCTCCTTCTTCCCGAATGCGTGGCCGGTCGCAAAACAACAGCAGAACGCACTAACATCACTCAGCCACTTATCAGGAATGATACCTCTGTTTCACGGAAATCCGATAAAACTACTACTTTTTAAACAAATGGTGAGAACAGTAGGTCAGAGCATAGGACCTGACTACGAAAAATTTTTTCTGGATACACTTGTTAATAAGTTGCGGGGACGAGCAGCGGCCCAATTTGGCACTTGCATAACACAATACGACACAACAGAAGACTTCCTATACGAGCTGGCAGAAACATATGGAGGTTTGGAGCAAGTAGACACGCTCATAGCAAACCTCAAGGTTATTCGACAGTAAGAACATGAAAGTGTCGAAAACTATACACTCAGGGTACAAGAAATACATAATAAAATAATAATGACGTACGATTCAAACCCAGACTTGACAAGAGAAGGGAAGCACAGAAATAAAATAAATATGGAAAAAGAGACAATAAAACAACTAATTAATGGACTACATCACACGCTTGATTGCAAAGTACTGAGCACCAACCCAAGATATCTGCGAAAGGCCTCATTAAGGGCACAGAGAATTGAAAACGAGTACAGACTCCGCGATCTAGTGCATCCGAGAAACAAGGCACATGTACGACTTGCAGAAAGCGTGCCGCTCACTGGAGACGACGAATTGACATACCCCTTGGCAAACGAGACAATGGGAGAGGATAATCGCTTAAGAAATGATTAAATATGTCAATACTGTAACAGACACGTTACACACCAAACAAGAGACTGCTACAAGTTGCTATCAGACGCGAAAAACGGCAAAATGAATACCTTAAATGAAAGAACACAGATAACACAGGCCTATGCCCAAGTTGATCCACAGGATGGCTGCATATACTGCGGTCTCAGAAATTACAAAGTGAAACAGTGCCGAAATCTCCAGAACAATATAAGAAAAGATCAAGACAACTAGGCGCAGAGAAGAAACAGGGAAGCCGGGCGCTCACGCTATGACAGCTACATTGGAGTTAACCCGATACAGCAAAATTACACGAACGGACTAGATAATAATCATAATAATAACTACGGAGCATACAACGGAAGCAATGGTAGACAAAACGGGAACTATAATAGATATCAGGGATACAGCCAAGACTACGGTAGGACCAACAACTATAACAGCACGTACAGGGGCAACAATAGACTGAATAGAAAAAACGGTTATTCAAGGAACTATGGAAATAACTATCACAGCGGTTACAACGCGAATAACACTAACGACTACGGCAATCAACGAAAATACAACCAAGATGGAAACCCGCGATATTACAGGGACGGGTCCAACAATAGAGGATGCGACCCTCGCGCGCAGCATTTAAACTCCTAGGACGCTCGTCATGCTCCCCAAGCATCAAGGGAGTCCCGAAAGTAGAGAAAGAGAGAGAGGAGAAACTCTGCAAAAAGAGAATAGAGCGGCTAAAGGAGACCGGCAGCAACCAACAGGGTCATATATTGCAAGCATCGGAGGAAAATGTGTCGAAAAACAGGACATGAAGGAGCAGAAAAAGAAGAACGATGAAAAAATGTCACTAGAAACCAACCCGCGAGGAGCTCCACAACCGCCGCAAATAGAAATTATAAGAATCTTATTGATTTACAACCTATTACTAATAGCCCAGGAGTCGAAAAGGGAGTGTAAAATAAAGAGACAAATAAGCCGCTCCAAGTAGTAAAAATTAATACATCTCGGGTAGGACATACGCCACCCTTAGTATACCTAGAGAGCCCACAACTAAGAAACGGAAGGGCGGAATTTTACGCAGATACAGGTGCCGAAGTATCAATTATAAAAATAAGTAGCCTCGAAAAAGGCTTATACATAAATTATAATGAGAGAGTGTCGATAATCGGCGTGACACACGAAGCACGGTGCCCGTCCGGAACGGTAAAATTGACACTAAATGAGCTGACATGCACTCTGCATGTTGTCCCCAACGACTTTCCGATACAGGTATAAGGATTGATTGGATGCGTTATAGTAAAGGAATACGACGGCCATGTATGCGCCAAAAATAACACAGCTAAACAAAATTTCGAAAAAATTTAGAAACATAAACGCAAATATACATTTCCGAAGATTTTTGGAGCGTTGAATCCGAATCCGGCGTCAGAATTCCTCTATCTAGTCAGGTTTTCGAGATATCCTAACCTAAATGTGCAAAAACACTGATTTTAGACATATTTGAGGTTATGTGACATCTCGAAGTAATTTTTTTTTCAAAAACCAGTAGCATTACTTGAAAGTATGATCCTTTAACTTTAAAATAATTATTAAATCATCCAGATTTATTTCGTTTTGACCGAGATATGACAATTTCAAATTTGTTCCTCGCCGATTCACAAAAATCCAAGTCAAACCCAGAGTATAAGCTACTTCTAGGAGCAGATTTTCTATGAGCGTTTAAGAAATAGGTAATGCGAATTAGCTCTATGTTTATACAAATTTTAAATGGCGCTCTCAATATAGCGGACGAAAAGAGCTACGTTTAAACATTAAGGATTCAAATTTCCAATAGGTTTGTCTGAATTTGTGATATGTTGCACTTATAATCATCTTGTTTAAAAAACATTAAACAGTAACATTATAATTAATTAACTTGTTTATTTATTTCGATCTTATGAATTTTATAAAAGCATCCAAATAATATAGGTTATCTCAAACGTTTTGATCACGTAACTAAGATAAATATTGTAAGAAAAAATAAAGGCTATTAAAGATGTAAATAAAAAGATCTGTGTCAATGAGTTGGCAGCAGGTTATGATATTTTGCGTTTTCACATCATAAAAGCTATTTATTTTTTACCTTTGTACTAATGGAAAATTTTATCAACAAAAATTAAGACAAATCTGTGGCGACTTAACCGATTGCGCCACAACACTCACACTTCCGGCTTCTCACGACAGATGGCAATACTTGAGTCACGCTTCACTCTTGCTTCACTCGCTAGATAAACAAGCCTCAAAGAGCCGCACGGTCAGAGATCAGAGCATAAAAAATACGATCTCAACGCAAGTGTCGAAAATCGCCTTCAGGTAATACATAAGGATGATCAAAATCATCGTCCACCACACCCCCCGGTGTCTAAGGTAGGGAGCACATCGTCAAGCCTTACTGACGAGTCTAGACGTGCTCCCGGGACAAAACACATTTTTCCTCTCTCTGTCTTTCCAGCTTCTGACCAGCAGATCGGAACAAATCTACTAGAAACTCGAATCCTTAATGTTTAAACTTAGTTCTTTTCGTCCACCATTTTTAATCTTTATAAACATAGAGCTAATTCGTATTAGCTACTTCTTAAAAGCTTATGCAGAAACTGTAGTTGAAGTAAGATTTTTTAGGAAAATCCGCTCCTAGAAGTAGCTTAAACTCTCGGTTTGACTTGGATTTTTGTAAATTGGCGAGAAACAAATTTGAAATTGTCATATCTCGGTCAAAACAAAATAAATCTGGACGATTTAAAGTTGATTTTGAAGTTAAGGGATCATACTTTTGAATAATGCTACTGGTTTTTTATAAAACAAATGCCTCGAGATGTTACATAACCTCAAATATGTCTAAAAACAATTTTTTTTGCACATTTAGGTTAGGATATCTCGAAAACTTGACGCGATAGAGCAATTCTGACGCCAGATTCGGATTTAGCGCACCAAAAACCTTCGGAAATATATATTTGCGTTTCTGTTTCCAGACCCTTATTGGGCTGTATAATTTATAAATTTTAAGTGGCACCGAGATACCTCTGCTAGAGCCAGAAGCATTCAAAATCTGCGCAAGATCGAAACAAATAATCTTCAGGCATGTGAAACAGAAGTATAAAAATATTTCAGTTGGATAGGTACCCCTGCAAAAATCGGATGAAGGCATTTTATTCAGTTTCTTCATAGCAAACTGCAACAACGACAAAGTCTACGCCGAATGTATTAATATTACTGGCGGACCAATAAAAATACCCGTGCCTCACGTAGAATTGATAGAATGTAAGATGATTCACGGGGCAGAGCCGTACAGCGTCGATAAGGACGACGCCAAAGGCTTACATGAGGTTATGATAGGATTATTCAATTTGAACGAAATTAATGAAAAACGTGGTAAACCCGAAAAAGACGACAAGCTGGAAATAAACGGTTTTTAAAATCTAAAGAAGCAAGGATAGAAGAAATACTACGACTAGCGGACACGACGGGTTGTAACGAAGATGAATTACACGTGCGTGAGGTAATAGAACTCGACCCTTTTGTGTTTGGCCTCGACAGAGAGCCTCTAAAAGCGACGAGAGTGTTAAGACACAAGATTCCGACAATAACTGAAAAACCAATCGCAGCAAAAAAAATTAGGTATCCGGCAGCACTAAGACAGCAGATGAGCGTAGAACTGAAAAAATTAGAAAACCAAGGCATGATTTAGCCATCTACGTCACCATATAACTTCAACACATGGATAGTCCCAAAACACCCAGGGCCGAATAGAGAAAAACGTTGGAGAATTGTGACAGATTTGAGACTGCTTAACAAAGCAACAGTTGGTTTGTGCCATCCACTACCATTTCAGAATGATATTTTAAATCACCTCGCATCCACCCGCTACATCACCGTCGTAGATTTAAAAATGAGATTTTTTCAAGTCGAAATAGACGAGAGAGTCGTTCATAAAAAAGCATTTTTAGGGCTAGACAAGCATTACCAATAAAAGCGCATGCCAATGGGATGTACATATTCACCAAACACATTCGGACGTGCAATAACATTAGCACTAGCGGGTCTTCAAGGATATGAAATAAAGGTTTATATGGATGACATAATGGTGTTCGCAGAGACAATAGAAGAACATGGAAAGAGGTTCAAGTGGATGCTAAAACGGTTAACGGAAAACAATTCAACAATCGAACCAGAAAAGTGCCAATTTTCGAAGCATGAGGCGAAAGTATCGGGTCACATAGTCGGCAACAGACAAATAAAAACAAATCCCGAAAAAATTAGATCCGTAAAAGACTATCCAAGACCTACAAACGCAAAGAAAATAAATTAATTTTTAGATCACACGGGATACTTTCGTCGTTTTATTAAAAATTACATAAAAATAGCACAACCAATGGCAAAACTTTTACGAAATGGCACGGAATTTAGGTGGCAGGAACCTCAACAAAAGGCATTTGACACTCTCGTTAACGCTCTGTGCAGCGAGCCTGTACTCTTAGCACCGGACATGAATGAGCCGTTTATAGTTACAACGGATGCATCAGAGTACGCGATAGGCGCAATATTAAGTCAAGGAAAAAAAGGCGAACACTACCCTTGGGAATACGCATTACGCTCACTAAAAGGTCGCGAACTCCGCTGCCCAACGTACGACAAGGACTGCTCGCCATAGTCTACGCAAAGGAGCAATTCAGACCATACCTGTACGGACGGACATTTACAGTGGTTACCGACCACCAGCCTCTGAAACATTTCCACACATCGATAAAACCGGACCTGGGACGTTCTTTTACAAACCGAACACCTTTCTGACCGACACATTTTTGATTTTGCTGAAACTTTTTTTACGGGTTCTATATTGAAAAAAAAGAGACAA
>JAPYYV010010367.1:0-11365 GCA_030522625.1 Copidosoma aretas
CACACTTTATACCTTCCCATTCTCCTCCTCCCCAGCGATCACAAAAACCGCTATGTAGACCCGTGCTCGAATTATAAACGCGACTTCCTTCGGGTTATCTGCTAATAAGCAGAAGCCATACCACCAACGGACGAAAGCTGGGATCAGTACTGCTGCTGCGATATAGTCCCAGAGACAAAACATACAGATCATTTTGTAAAAAAAATTAATAACCATGTAAAGGAAGACGGAGGATATGAATAAAAATCCCTCCCTATTCCTGCCATGAGACGATGCGGCATAATTCTAAGAAATTAAGATCGCCTCATTGTCCCTTGGCACGGTAGTGACGATAACGAGGCGAAATATTCAGCTGTATAAGCCCCTGAATTTTTTCGTGGCTTAGCAGTCGTTCATGGTCTGACTCGCGAGGCAAAGGTACCTCCGCCATAGTTAGGCTAAACTACGACCCGGAGAACCCGGTCGTATCTGCTATCGCAACAGACGTTATACATACCCGGACACCCGGGACAAGCACCGTAAAATCTCGGCTCGCGCCGTCACCGCCCCCCTTTTGTATCTAAAGGACATAATAAAAGTAAGTCCAATTTATTAAGTCAAAAGAAAAATGTATTATTCAATTTCCCTCACCTAATCATTATAACTAAGTCGTGTGCCAATTAGTCCGCATGCTAATGGCCAGACGACTAGTTAAAAATCGACTTACGGCAAAATTGTGCGCCGCTTAATGCAAATACTAAAGGCCATACAATTAGCTGAACGCGTTAACTATACGACTCTGAGTCGCAGTGATTTATTAAACTATTTATCTTTTTTTATATGCGTACCCAGGCTATTGAGCGACAGCTTAGGCCTAAAAATTAAATTATATATAATTACGTCATCTTCGACGTAAAGATAACATATATACTTAAGAAACAATTCTTTTCAATACTTCGAAAAAAAAGAATTATTTTTTAACTTTATTACAATAGTAATAGTTCACGAAATGCTTATTGGGTTCCTGGAGCGCACCACTTGGACAACGTCTCTAACAAGTAATAACACCTAGACATCCAGTTGGGTGTCAAGAAGTTGAATTTTTTTTTAAATTCCTGTAACTTATCTGCATAGACCGTTTTAAAGTTATTATAAATAAATACTGTTACTCATGAAAGTATTCTCAAAGAAAATAAACATAGCAAAACGTACTGTATCATGATAAATCTTAAAACTACGTTATGTAAAAGTTAAGCAGCCTGATGCTCAAGTTTTTCTTAGCTCAATAGATACGGCATCAGCTTTGAAATCATGCGGAACGAGTTCAAATCTCCGATGTGGCAAAATCATTCCACAACTATAAAAATAAATAATTAATAACTCGCGGTATTTTAATAATTCACCCGAACTCGTGGTACTTCAGTTGACATTATAAAGTCAAGAAAATTATCTAATTTTTAATTTATTGCTTTTATTCAATTTTGTATGTATTCAATAAATTTTTTTATCAGATATTATTTGTATTTTTTTTATTTGACAAATTAAATAAAATCAAATACAGAAATACTACCTCCTATACGGATACATAATGCAAACAAGTAAAAAACAATAAAGATCAATGATTGATTTTGCAATTTAGTTTACCCTATAAAGACCAATTATTATTTATAATTTATCTGCTACCACAATTTCGTTGCAGCACAACGTTATCAATACCAATAAAAACAAGTAAAAAAGTTATGCATAACAACGCATATAATATCATAGACCTAAAACTTCTATGGAATTTTATGTGGAAATACGGGTGCAAATACACATCATAATCTGATAAAATGGTTTTTTGATGACTTTCTATTGGTCAGACTCAACAGGGAGGGCTATCCTAAAAAAATCATGTTTTTGTTAGTTAGTTAGAACAGTGCTCCGTGCAGTGGTGGGCTTTGGATTTTCTCGCTAAAAAATATTTATATAATAATGTTTTGGTTAATATTGGTCAAGCTAATTTTAAGAATCAGCTACCTTTCTTCCAAACTTATGATCCAATTGTGTAAACTCTGCAGCAATCCCAGAAACTGCATAGAGATGTCCACCAAATTTCTTTTTCCCATCCAAGTAACATATACTAGTAGAATCAACTGATCCATTCAGCTTATTGGCATCCCTTATACTATTGGTCACTCGTAATGAAGAAAATTTTTAATAATTTTATTATGGATTGCGTTAAACATGTTTCGAAAATTATATACTACTTTTATTTACCTACACATTTGAAAAGCTCCATCATCAGGTGAGCCATTCTTGATTTTTCGGCTCGTATATCTCTGGTTTCAGCTTTGAATATTAGCACAACTATAATTGTTAGGTATACTCCTACAATATCAACATCAAGAGTACTCCTTTTTTTTTGTATGTTAACGCTTTTTTTAATGATGGTAGAGACACGGGACTCGCACAAGAGTAACACATAAGTCTAGACTATGACTTATTATTATAATGCAGGCAAAATGTAGCAGCTTAGAGATTATCTGTACCAGTGCCGTGAATTTGATACATAGCTCCAGATACATACGGGCTGTATCATAAAGCACAACTTCTACCTCTGAATATACACTATCCATACTGTCATGGGTAACTACATGCAATCAGAATGATTTTTTTATTTAATGATACGGCCAAGGTGGTAAAATATGAAAAAAAATTATTAAAAAACTGCAGACGGCTGCATATTGTCTGCAGTTATGCAAAATATGCAGGTAGAAGTTAAAAAATTCTACAGCTTGTATAGTGTGGCGTAAACTGACCACGGTACTGACCCAGTGACTACCGACGACATCGACTCTAAAATCTCAGGATAAGTTGAGTGTTATAAAAATAAGATTTTGCACGAAGTGAGATTCAAGTGAGTAATGTTGAACAAGTTTTTGTCAAGGGTTACACCCTTGAATTAAAGCACGGAGATATTAACTTATAAAAAAGGAACACCGACCATACCGCTAACTTACGATTTGAAGGATTACCAAGAGTAGTCGATCTCGGGTAGAGGGGGGGGGGGGGCTTCTACGAGCAGGAACTGTTAAGGACATCGCTATCCAGATTCTTACCTTGTTATAAAAATTCTCCGTCAACAAGGTAATAAGATTATTCTTAAATGGTTAAGCTTTAATAATGCTCACAACACCCGGACTAATAAAAATCAGTTATATTAAATATTAAATATGGGAAAAAAGAGATTTTGAAAATAAAAAAGTACAACTTATGAATTACTTTATTCTTTTTATTTTTTCAAATCATCTTTTCAATTACAATTTCATCGTTTACTTGTGTCCTTATAACAAATACTTTTTATGTATATATATACAAGAAAATTCAATGTAATTATCATCATATTTTACAAATAATTTCATTTCGTTTGTAAAGACTAACAAATTATTATTTGATAATATTTTTCCCACAAGATCTGTGAATATTTAGCTAGGCAGAAATATTTACTACTCCTTACCTAATTCTTTTATGACTTTCTGACTATGTCTTGTTTGAGCTTTCTTAAGCCTTGTGACAACGATGATTCAGTTTACTGCCATCTTACTCATTCTTATTGTCGGAAGGAAGCTTTCACACGCAACAGTGTTAGAAGCTATTAAATCTGTCATCTGTACAAAATAAATATATGAATATTACAGGTTATGAATAAAATGTCTTAGAGATTGAGGGAGAGATAAAGTTTCTTCTTGTTTAGAAAATTTACCTATTTATTCTCATATATGGGGAGAATCACGTCAACTGCCCCAGCACCGCTGCGGAGCGTCTGCGCGAGCGTTAACCGCGACGTTTCCAACTCGTCGTTTCGGTCTCAAAACGTTGATAAAAAAATTATCAAAACACATACTCTTACGTATTTTTTCGTCAGCTTTTTAGTGGTGGCATCCGTTTTCCGAAGTTTTGCCCCCATAACCTCCAAAAATTCAAAAGTTCGTAGACACGCTATTTCTTCATGATCGTCAACTTTTGGCTTTTTTTGGATTATCTAGATCGGACGATTAGACTTTTTTACGTTGATATTGACAATAAAAAAAGAGGGATTTTTCGTTTTTACATAGTATTTAAATGACCAACAAGACGGCGCGAGCCGCTGCATTTTTCGAGGTTATGGTAACAAAATTTCGGAAAACGGATGCCACCACTGGAAAGCTGACGAAAAAATACGTCAGAGTTGGCGTTTTGATAGTTTTATTTAACGTTTTGAGACCCAAACGACGAGTTAAAAACGTCGTGTTTTACGCTCGTGCAGGCCGCCCGCAGCAGTGCTGGGGCAGTTGACGTGATTTTCCCCATGTTACTTGCTGACCCGGCCAACGTTGTTTTGCCATATAAATTATTGTTAGTGGATATTTTGATAGTCAAACAAAAATAACTAACTTATTATAAATGTTTGGGGATATAGTATATGACTGAATGAGGAATAAAGCGCTGTGAACGATGACGGTCTATAAAAATAACAAAAAAACCAAATACTTATTTTTTAAATCCATTTCACTTTTATTATCTGAACTAATCGATTTCAAATAACATATCAATCAGAAATTATAACAATTTGAAAAAAACATTATCTATCTCTTATTCCATCTTTAGCCAACACAAACCAACCGGATCGTTTACTCACGCAAGAACATGCCACGTATAATTGTCCGTGCAAAGGACACGGTGTGCCCAAATCCAAGACACAAAATGACATCGTTTGACCTTGAGACTTATTGATTGTCATTGAGAATGCCAATCCAATGGGAAATTAAACCCGTTTGAATTCAATATGCACATCCGTGGAAATAATAGGGATTTGTGGTAGTAATACTTCTCCTCGGAACTTGCCATTTAAAATGCTGGCTTCGACAACGTTTTTCATCAATTTTTTATTGACTTATAGCGTGTCATTGCACAGCCTTAATGGGTTCGAATTACGAAGCAAAATAACCGCAGATCCAACCTTCAGTTGTAAATGGTGCGGGAGCATGCCTGGAAAATCCAATGAGTTCAAAAAATCTGCTCTATAATTTACAACTTCGTTGGTATCGTAGACTGTATCGATAGATTTGTATGACACCAAGTCCCTGGTAGCAACTATTGTATCTTAAAATTCAAATCGTTGAAGTCCACATTGTTTGCTTCCAAAATTTCTTTTTCTGCCAGCCACTTATAATTTAAGTATTGTGGAGGTATGTTGTCAATGATAGTATTTTGCAAATTTATGATGGTACAGAAATCGGTTGGCAATTTTATGCATCCAGTATTTTCATGCACATCTACATTTCCATCATTGATATCTAACAATTGTTTTGAGAATGTTACAACGGTTGGATCTGGAAGCATCGAAAGGTGCATATTCACTTGCAGCTTTACTTTTTTAACATTACGCCACAGTGGTGATGATTTTAAGCAAGCCTTGATCTCATCAGCGTACGTTAAACGTGAAATAATGAGAAGTGTTTGTCTGAAATCACGTAAATGGACTAACAGAGTACCGCCAAATAGTTTGTCGTTGTTTTTTATGTCTTTCAATGTCCTGTTCATTTTCTCAAGTGAATGTTTGTAATCCATAGTGCATTCATCCCAGATGATTATTTGACAGCATTTCAGCCCTGCAGCCATTGACGATTGGTTTCTTATTTTGCATACGGCGCCACAGTGGGCAGATTCGTTTTTTTTTTCAGAACCTAATACCTCGAGAAGGAAAAGAGGTAATCCAAAAATTTTTGTTGGAGCATAAGGATGAGATGATAGCGAATGAGAAGAAAAATATAGAACTTTAAATCGTAAAATTCTAACCTGCAAATTAATAGGATAACTTCAAAATAAAAAAAATTTAATACAGAATTAAAAAAAAGGGCTAAAATACCTTTATATTGATTATTTCTCGAAGATACAATACTGTTATCACAGAATATGAAGTTTAATTCTCTTTCACATAAACTAAAAGCCTGGAAATTTGAATTTCTAGTGTTAAAAACTTAATATCTTGAGAAGGAAAAGAAGTAATTTAAAATTTTTTGTTGGAGCATAAAGATGAGATGAAAGCGAATAAGAAAAAACTATAGATTTAGGGGGTCAGGCCTGCATGGAACAACTCTATATGAAGCCTTGTACACAAAATAATTGTACCGGCCCTCGCTCGACACAATACTAAACTATTCTACACATCGATTTTCTCATCGCGTAGAACAGTGATTGTTCTCTGCACAAGTGTAAAATTAATGTTGTGTGCAATAAATTCGTGTAGAGCGCGATGCGCCAGTTAAGGGAGTTCTCTCCCAAAATGAAAATGATCAGATTTTGATGAAACTTAACAAATATATTATTTAATGTCGTACAAAACGACTGGTGAAGTTTCAGACCGATTCAGAAACTGTGAGCTGGGATAAGAACATATTTTTTAACATGTGCTCTTATGGGAATTCATGAAATCATACCAAACCTCATACTTTCCTATTTTTTAAGGTACTTCTAAAGATCAGATTTTCAAATAAATGAAATATTTTATTTATTAATTGCTCAACAATGGGAGAGTATTTTTTTTATGGTGGTTCAGAACTTCTTAAACGATTATTTATTGATATTGTAAAATATTTAATGTGATAGCACTCGATATTTTTCTCACTCACGAACATGTGACAGCGTTGCGTTAGGTTAGAACATCTAAAGTGACTGAAGTAATGATGCCCGCTCCAGCTGCTTGTCTGCTTTAGAAACGCAACGTTGCCATATTTTACATACATGAAAAGTTTTATGTTCTCCGTCTCTTTCTAAGATCGCTCTTTCTCTCTCTTACCGAGAGAATTCCCTTAACGGTGATTATGTAGACGTGTTGTGTAGAAGCACAAATGTGTTCTACACAAATGTACAGTTTATGCCATCATAAATAATTTGTGTAGAGTGATGCAGCAGTTGTTGGCACACGCATGTCTTGAATCTTAGGGTTGTCTGTACACAAGTTTAGATCAAGTCCAAACAAACAACGAAATTAAAATCAATTTTTGATTAACACATTCTAGAGCATTGCATGCGCAGCAGAGCACTTCACACTTTTGCAAAGAACAATCACTATTCTACGCGATGAGAAAATTAATGTGCAGAATAGTTTGGTATTGTGTCGAGTGAAGGCTGTGTACAATTATTTTGTGTACAGGGCCTCGTATAGAGTTGTCCCGTGCCGGCCTGACCCCCTACCACTATAGAGAACTTTAAATCGTTAAACTTTAAAGGCGATAAACGATTTCGACCACCTCATGGGCCAAAAATAATATTATTGTAGCAATATCAAACAAAAATTGATCAGTAGACGGATCTGGTATTCCCGCAGAAATTATACTATCGATTTCTTTAGGACGTATTTAATTGATTCACCAAACCAAAATGTGTGCATGAGGTAATCCTCGTTTTTGCCATCCAACTGAATACATCCAGCAACTTGTGGGACTGAATACATGTAATTTTGTGTTAAAACTCATCAAAGACTTTAATTTTTGTTTAAACACACTTGCTGTAATCTCATGACGATGTATTGCATTTCGTCCTGGCAATAGCAAAGATGTAGTCTCCGGCCATATTGGATTACTTGTTCATGTGATAAATAAACACGGTCGTCTGTATTGGCGCACGAAAGTCATAGTATCCTGGATATATTCTTACATATGACGTGGACTACCTGTGTACGATGATGGTGGAATGATAGTTACCATTCTCGGCGGTGTCCGTATTGCTAAAAATAGCGTCTCGCAAGTGAATGTATTCTTCCGCACGCAACTTCGTTTGATCATATCGTAAGTGTCGTAGTCGTTCGCCCTCTATCTTCATATATATATCGACCATACATTTTTGGCAAAGCTCACGACACCGGAGAATGACGTTGTCTTGACCACGTCTAATCATCAGACGATGCGCATAATAGTACTTCGAGCTAGCATTCTTGTTTTTTTCGGCTCCTATAATAATATATTAATAAATATCAATTCAAATAAACCCATCAACGCTGAAACTTCCAAATTTTTTGGCGACTTTCCAATGGAATTATTTTTGTTTTGGCGAAAAAATTTTTTGCCAGAATAATGGCTTAACGTACAACTATTTTATGTACTTTTCTGCATATTTTGAGTATTTCTTATCTGTGATAACATTCCGTAAAAGAATCAAAAAAATTTTTTTTTTTAAATTTCGGTGTTTTTTATTTTTACATGTGTCGTATCATTTTTCCTTCAAATCTGACAAAAATTTTGACAAAAGATTCCAAAAGAGAATTATTTTCTTCATCAAAATATGTGCAAACGAAATCATGTTGATGCCAATAACATAAAAAATAAGCGCGTTGAAATGTCGCTAAAAATTGGATCGCTTCGGCGTTAATGGGCTGAGTAATGATGTTCATAATGAATCAAGTTTCATGAAAAATGAATTATCTGTAACGCGATCCCGTTGTTCAATATCGATGAAATATCCGTCTTGTCTATCCCAGAATATTAGTGGATATTGGAGAGCGTCGTATGAACGGTGTGTATCAGCAATGAACTCAAGATTATTATTTCTTCTTCGAATCACGATTTCTCGCGTAGCTGTACGCTCGCCAACCATGATCACAGCAACGTCATCAACAATAAGTGCACTAAACCTACGAATGTGCTCACCAGCAGGTTTTTTTATCAGGATTCATAAGAATAGCGCGATTGTCACTTTGTAATGTATGCATGTGTGATTTGAATGATTTTAACAATTCATTGCGCTCATTCAATAAAGCGTCCAGTTCGCCGACGATGCGTCTGCAAAAGGCGAATGGAGAATATTTTAGCTACAACGTGCATCCATGCGATCGGCAAGCGCGCGTTTAGAGTCCTCACTACCCATAAAGTAAATTTGTAAAATTTATGTGGTTCGTTTGTCATTGGCAGCAATGAGCCCACTTTGTGATAAACTTGACCTTTGATTTTAAATGTTGAATTAAATTTTTGACCATTTGCAGCATTATTTTTAACTATTTTTGTTGCTCCGAACAATATAATTTGGAAACATGAATTGAATATTTGAGTTGACTTCAGGAACAGGTTAGAATCTGAATCCGTACCGATAAGTAAACCGTTAAACGGTTCAGGTTGTGTTTCCATACACGGTAAGAAATTTCGAACCTATGGAGCCCAGCAGTAAAGGCTGTCAGTATTAAAATCACTTTTGAACTCTGAATGTACAAGTATATAGGCTACCTTGACTCAAAAATCGTATCAATGGAGTTCAAACAAGGTTTGAACTGGCACGGCACAACGATGAGAGCCGTAGAACCTATAGTTTATGCCTGTGTAGTTCGGCGTATCATTGAACTGCAGACGTTCAGTGGAGGGAGTAGCGTGAGCCTGGCGATCGTGCTCTCACAGCACGATCTCCGGGCTTAGCACGCACAGTGCTTCTTCAAGCTCACTTACACCAAATGTTAAGCTGTAACCGCATTATTTTGCCATAGAATTGTGACTTGCACGCAACAAAAGTTAATGAAACCTCTTGGATGCACAAAGTAAACTGAATATTGCATAAAATGAATAAAAATAAATAATTTATATGCATATAAGTTATTTAAAGAAAAAATACAGAATTAGTTGTTTTCGTCACAAATTAAGTCTGGAGCATTTGTTTCCCTCCAAAACCGTACAAAGGACTAATTTTTAACCTAACCTGGTTAGAGTCAGAACTTAAAACCGAAATGTGTTCAAAATAATTCAATAATGAAATAACAAATACATCCAACACTTACACAATTCACTGCACTTTGTCCCAAGCATATAGATTTGTTCGGGGTAGGACCTCGGAGGAGCTCGGAGGCCTCTGTGACCACAGATACAGTTATATATTTCAATGTGTAGCTATACATTTTTGGAGGCCTCAGAGCTCCTCGGAACAACTCCGAGGTCCTACCCCGAACAAATCTGATATTGACAGAAGGCTGTAATAATGTATACCTAAATATAGGCTGCTGCAGTTGAGTTGATGATAACGAATAACGACATGCGAGCAGAAGCACTGCATGCGTGCTGAGCCCGAAGATCGTGCTGTGAGAGCACGATCGCCAGGCTCACGCTGCCCCCTTCATTGAACTTCTGCAGTTCAATGATACCCTGAACTACACAGGCACAAACTATAGGATTGACGGCTCTCATCGTTGTGCCGTGTCAGTTCAAACCTTGTTTGAACTCCATGGACACGATATTTAAGCCAAGGTAGCCTATATACTTGTACATTCAGAGTTCAAAAGTGATTTGAATACTGACAGCCTTTACCGCTGGGCTCTGTAGGTTCGAAATTTCTTTTCGTGTATCCGAAAGTTGCACTTTTCCTGACGCGCAATACATAACGACTGTTTCAGTTTTGAATTTAAGAGCATTACACTGCGGACATTCTTGTCCATAGCGTTAATCTCTACTTTGGAATAAGCGGACTATTTAATATCGGGCTCATATGTGTAACGACGCAAATCTCAGCCTGCTGGCGCGGTCGACGCACTGGCAGGACCTCCCGATGGCCTCGCAATTAAAGACTCTTTACCTGGCTATACCACTCCTCTGCTCCTCCTTGAACTCCTGAAATAAATATGATAGGGGGGAACCGTTGCGGGTGACCCGTCGGGAACAGGTTACTTCGGCGGGGGGGGGGGGGGGGGGGGGTAGCCGACACGCAAAACATAACAACAACAAAAAAGACACAACACAAGGAAATTAGATTTTACCTCCGTTTATTCTCCTTCCCACAACGACAAAATTACACACCGGCTCGGCCCGGCGCTATACACAAAATTCGCGCGCCGTCTCGGCCTGGCACTGACGCTCGTGACTTCACTCGCACACGCACCCGGGGGAATCCCGTAGCTTGGCTCCTCGGTGACGATTTAGCTGGATCCGGCGTCTCGCCCACCTGGAATACGCGCACACACATACACTCTCTCTCTCACTCGCAACCGTCAGCCTCGTTCCCGCTCTCACGACACTGCCACGATACCTGGGGACCTCGAGACGACGCAGCTGCTTTAGTCCCTGGACCTTTCGCTGCCGTTGAACCCCGGCAAAGTGCCGCCCTCTCCTTTTCGCTTGTCTCAGTTGGGCTCGTACTTTCAGCGCCGAAGAGCCTTGTGGCCTTCTCGTTAAGGGGGTCCTTAACATGTTACTAAATACCGAAGCATATGTCAAATGGTAACCGTCTGCTATAATTACTACTCGTTCTATGTACAGCATATTTTTTTGAATTAGTTGTCCGCAAACCCATAGCACGACCTGTATGCGTACATGATGACTCAATAGTGTGTGTAAAAACTGCGACATATGCAACGCTATATCTATAGATATCGAAATGAACAGCTTTTGATTAA
>JAPYYV010010368.1:0-11364 GCA_030522625.1 Copidosoma aretas
ACTGCAACCCAGCTTATCTTTACTTCCTCATCACCTCCTACTAGCCTCTCACTCTCTTAACTTAATTATAAGTTTATCAATAGGATTTTATAATTTGGTTTTATTAAGATTACTTACTTCTACATGTTTTAAGGTTATAATTATAAGAGAAATTGACACTGACCACGAAATCTTCCAAACGCTATTAAAGTAAATTGGGGCGGCTCAAAAACGTTCATATATTGCTGGTTGAGTCGAAATTGTACACGGTATATCACATGATGTAAAAAATATAAGATTTCTTGCAAGGCAGCTATTGTAATAGCCAGTGACAGGGCTGTCATGTTTTAAGCCATATTTAATCAATTATTACGTGTAAATTATTTAATGTTCATGTTTGTAATGTTAATAAATCGCTTTATGTATTTTTTAAATATTTAATATATAAAAAAGCAGGGCAAGCTGATGATTAGTTGATGTCCATATACGAGCAGACCTTGTGTTATATATAATCATGTATAAGCCATGACAATAAGTGTACACAGCTGATCAGAAAAACATAAGTAACTATGTTCTTAGTCGTACTAACTTCTTAGTTATAATGAGTGATCTGACTCAGCGCATGTTGCTGAATGATAGATAATCAGTTAGTTTCAAAAGAATCTGGTTCATCTAAGACAGTCATCTTTACTAACAGAATAACAATTATGCGTAATATTATGATATGATACAGTATACTATAAGGGGCACATGCACGGAAAGCAAAGGTTATGTGAAAAATAGTTTTTCTGAATTTTATATTAAAAAGATATCAATAATGATCGAAGGTTGTCAAGTAAGCTGAAAAATAATTCCTCAAAAAAAAAATTATCTATGAAGTCTTAACAAATTACGTGTATTGGTTTTAGCACGGCATATACGCTACTATAAGTCATCGGTAAATGAAGCTATCTACTTTCAGTAGAAATACCAATAAAGGCCTTGGATGCATTTTTTCATAACGTTTTATGAATAAACTTTGATTTTTAACAAATACTAATCATGCTTTCAAATTTTTTTTAATGATTTCTTAGTTATTTAAAAAAATGTTTGTCTTAATACTACCTTTTCAAAAAAGATATTTGTCTGACGTTAATGGTATACTATATATATCTTCAATACATTATTTTTAAAATTAAAATTACATTAACTGTAAATATTAAAATATTTAAAAAAGTATACTTGTCAAAAAATAGTGAATTACTATAATACAACAACTTTTACGTCTGTAATAAATTTTTCAAATTTCATTAACAAATTTTTAGAATACACTGAGGAGAAAAATTTTGTTTATACTAACAAAATATTAGAGTTTACGCAGTCAAAACATTCTTAACAGTAGTGAGTCTCTTTAGCTGAAAAAAATATAAAATCCCCAGAAATTATAAAAGCTTTTTAAATAAAATGGTAACAATTGTATAAACTGAGTAAATAGTGCCAAAAAATGTGATGAGCATAAATGCATTAAATCGACGGAATTATTGGACAAATATAAATATAAATATAGTTGTATATTATTGTGATATAAATGTGATAAAATTTATTAAAAAATCCGATTATTTTTAGTTTGATTGGTATATCTTTTATAGTTGTTCTATGGGTAATCAACATAAATGTTAACTTTTCAAAAATAAGAAAAATTGGAAAAAATTGTAAAAAAATCGTAAATGTCTCCATATAACACTTAAGGTTAAACTTTGACCTCGAATAACCACAAAACGAGTGGACTTAGCGAAATATCATACGAGACCTTTTTTAACGAACGTCGAATTTTTCACAAGAATAATTGTGTTATTATATTTAGTTAGTTGGCTAAGATTTTAAAAAATTCTGTAGAAGCGGAAAAACTTATTCAATTTTATTTTACATTTCAAACATTGGCCGTCGTGGGGAACGGGTTAATATCAATATTAAGAGCTGAAATTTGGCAGTAATTTTTTTTATTTATTACAAACGATTTAGAACTATCATGGAATAAAACTTAAAATCTCCAAACAAGGACAACTCTAATGTACATATACGTATGGATCTATATTAATCCCAAATAACAAAAAGAGTCCTTAGCAGTTTTAAATTAGTAACAATTTTTTGATGAATCAATGAAATTATTTAACGTATTGACTATATTTGTTCGAAGAATTTTAATTTTAAAAAATAAAGAAGGATAGAAACCAATCGGTTTCAATTTGAATGGAAATAATTGGAAGTTTTCAAAAAGGACACGAACCCATTAATATACATTTAAAAAGAAAATTTTCTTGGCACATAGAAAAATCAACAGGTAGGGTGAAATTGGCAGTCAAAGACGTTTTTGGCTTAAGCAAAAGAGTAACAGTAGAAAGTTAAAATCAAATACTTTTTTTCATGGACTAAATTATAAAATTAAATTTCACATACGTAGCAAAGACTTGCCTATCATAAAGACAAAAGAGAAGGCAGATTTAAAACATGTAGTTGAGTTTAAATGCAAAGACACAAGGATATACATGGGAACTGTAGGCGAGAAGGGTAGAAATAGATTTGGGAATGAAAAAGGAAAGAAGAAGGGAAAAAAAAAGATTCAGATTTACAAATATCATGTAAGGATTAAATGCAAACACACCAGGATATATACAAGAAATATAGAAAGCAATAGTTAGCCTATAAACAGGCATAAAAAAGGGTAGAAAGTTCCATTTTGTACATAATAAAAATGAACAAGAGTAGATGGCCTTATTAATGCCAAATTAAAGAATTAACGGACTTAATGAATAAAAATCATATAAAATAGACAAAGAAGATAAAGTTGTATGTAAAAAAGTAGAGGATGAGAAAACGTAGGATTTATAAAAAGAGCAGCAAAGGAAAATAGACTTGAAAAAATCAAAGATAATTTCACAAAAGTAAAAAAGACTTTTGTCAACTACAAAATACAGAAAAATGATATGATAATTGACTAGTCCATCATTCGTAAACTGTAGAAAAAGGAAAAAAACAAAAAGAGAAAAATAAAGTGAAATAAACAACATATGACTGAGTTCAAACGTTTTAAAGTGATGGACTGTAGGCTATGCAATTAGAGAAAAAATAATTTTAAGCACGTAGTGCTATATAAAGAGGATAAAAAGAGAAATAATGATAATATAAGTCAGAAGTATCAAATTGAAAAATGGGGGAAAGATATGCAGGATAAAGAGGATTTATGTGAATGTATAAGATATTTATTTAGGTAAATAAGGCACTGCAGTATAAAGATTGAAAGTTCAATGATACGTTATGCGTTAAATATTATAATATTATGAACATGTAAAAAAAAAATTCTTAAATGTTGTAGTTTGTTCAATCAATTACATATTATACGTTATTAAAAATAATATTAGTAATAAATTGGAGGGATATGAATTATTAATAGTTATAGAACACGAAAAGGAAATGAAGATTTACATAAAAATCTATTTAAGAAATAGAAAAAAAATGAAATAAAAAATTTACATTTACAAAGATTAAGTAAGAAATTTTAGATGGTACGTTACCCTAATAAACTTATATCCATAAATGATTCTTAAATGTTCAAAAACAATTTCAAAAAAGGATCCTAACAGTTTCTGTTATGATAATTATTGCGTAAATATTATATACATACACCTATGTATCAATATAAACCTCAAACAATAACAAGAGTCCCTATCAGTTTTTAATTAGTAACAATTATTTGATGAATCAGTTAAATCATTTAATTAATTGACTATATTTGTTCGAATAATTTGCGAATTTTCATGTAATCGCTTTGGTTATCTAAGTTTGTGTGCATATGTGTATTAAAAAAAATTTTTGTGTTTATCATTTAGACATATGAGTAGCAATATCAAAATATGGGGGTTGGCACGCTGAGCACGCTGATGGCAAAGCCCCACTAGTATATATTATATGAAATACACATTCAGTTTCGTTTACATACATTGCAGTTCTAATTGCTATTATTAAGAGTTGATCTGATTTACTTATATGCCTAGAGAGTGTCTAACTCACAGTGCATATGACTGAGATGACACCTCGAGGGATGTGTGGACAGTATCCATGGTAGACAATAGGGGCAGACTCGCCCGCTGGTGCCACTTTGTGTACCTGTTCTTGCACCGTTTAGGGTACACGACTCCAAGTGTGTTATAGCAAGCATTAGCAACAAGTGCTCCAAGATTCTGGTCCAGCTTGAGCTTCCTGTAGCCCATGACACCGAGATAACCCACAACAAGGTGATCATCGACTTTGAAAAGAGCACTGATACCATGAGGGTCGACGTCATATCCTGCAGGGGATCGGCACAAGTGTCAGGAAGCCCGAAGCCCTCGGAAAGAGCATGGGGCACTACAACCGAGCAATCATGATGGCTCACGCAAAAATGTGGACATGGCCACCCTTGAGATTTTCAACTTTCTTTTCCTTTTCATTTAGCCTATGGGTTTTTTTACTTGCGTACTTTTCCTCGTTTTGTTTTTTTGTGAAATTTTTTTTCTGATTGCATTTATCCAAGAAATTTTTAATTGTATTGTGCACAAACGTATCAACATTTACTTTTTGATGGTAATATTTAGGCTGAACTCCTGGAAAGAGAAGAGGAATTGATATTTTGGCAGCTTCATAGTCTTTCACAGCTAGAATTCGTCCACAGTGTATTAAAGTTTGAACCAACAAGTCATTGCTTATATATGACAGCATCACTAGGGTACGATGAGAAAATAATACAAGAGATCCATGGTTAAAAATCCCAAGATGAAATTTGGCAAAGGTATACAGATAGCCCTAGAATTAACTGTCTTTGGCTTATGCTACTTGATCAGCTCCACATCCAAATACGAGGCCTGCATCATAGGTAAAGACAGAGTAGTCAGTAACACCAAGTATAGCACTTCAAAAGCCAAATGTATGTATCGCAAAACAAAGAGTTTGTACGTTTAAGATGATTTAGACAACGTGAGGAACATTTTGCAAGAAACAAAGTTGTACTTGAACGTTGATAAAAAAAAAATCATCATGTGATTTATGCTCTAAAGTTCAGCGATAAAACCTTAATTCGTTGGATTCTCTTCAAAATTATAGGATATTCTGCTTATAAATGGATGGTTAGTGGGAACATAACTTTATACAAATAATAATACGTACCACACTCACATTACAATGCCCAATGCCCCTTTTGTAATAAATTAAACTATTTTTTTTTATGTGACATGTGCATCCTACCTACTTCAAGATAAAGCTGATCGAATGCTGGATATGAGCTTTGAGCCACAAATCAGGAACTCTCTGTTTGGTGTCCGATCAAATTCTAAGTCTGTTATGACAAGTGCTACTTGGCACACTGGCTTTAGACGATTAGCTACATTGTACATGAAGCATTCTGTTACTGTTTGTGTTTGATTGATGGACATGAAAGTACAAAATTCAATTACACAAAAAATATACATTGTAGACAAAAACAGACATGGTAAAAGAGTTCTTTTAAAATGTAGCTCTAGATGACAAAGCGGTTGTATTTTTTAGAAAAACATGCAAGGTTGATGAACTGGGAACGGATTTCGCTCTTTCTGGTATAAGATGCCAGAGTATTTATAGAGGCCGTGAACAAGCTGACAGAAAACAAGCTCTATAAGATATTACAACTGGTGACGCTGAAATTATTCTTTCCACTAATGGTGCTAGTAGAGGATATGATAATAATAATATAAGTAATGTTTTTAATTGCAACTTTTCTTAGCATATTAAAGAATATGTTTAAAGAGGGTACAACTGGTAGAGCTGGTCGTATTGGTGAGAGTATATCTATGTTTACTCAAAGAGATTAGGGATCAGTTAAAGAGCTTATCAAAATTCTCGAAGATGCTAAACAGGAAATACCGGAAAATCTTCATGAAATGACTAAACGCTATGATGCAATGTTGTCCACACGTTTGGCGAGGCTGACTGGGTGACTGTCATGGCTTATGGGTTGGTTTGCTTGTTATTATTTGCTTACGGCTCTCTTCTTCGTGATTGTATTTTTTGTTGCACTTGTTTATAGCATTTATTATTAATTTATTTGTTTTTTTCAGATTAAGTGTTTGTACATAAAATTTTCCTGGTGCTCTTCGATCTGTTCATGGTCCTTCGTAAACAGGATACAGCTTCTATGTAATCATACATTGTGCGACGAATCATTTTGATTCCACTTGTGCTACTGATGCTGTCAAATACTTTTCGTACTAACAGAGTCCAAGAAAGAAAAAAGAGACAGTATTTATAACTACTGCTATTGAAAAATAAGCTTAAACTCAACATAAGAACGGCATGACGGCCCTTAACGACAACAACATCTTCCTGCGCTACTTTGTGGTATGCAGAGCATAATATTTCTGCTTGAGCAGAGTGCCGACCTGATATCTAGGAGGGCGAGATCCTATAGTCCACACGCTCGATGATGCCGACTGGGTGACTGTCATGAGCCTCGACTGGTGCCTGCCCAGGGCCACGGACCTACACAAGGTCCAGCTGTATTGGCTGATGGACTCGCTTGTCCTGTCTTCAGTTTACCAGAGCTTTAGCCGTTTATATATATTTGGGGGCACATAAAGGGCGAGCTCGTGCTTGTCTATCCGACCACAAATCTCAAAGCTGGCTAGCTGTTATATTGTTATTTTAAGGTGTGGCCCCGTTTATGTAAATAATAACAGAACTTGATGAAACTTTTAAGCATCATATATATGAATGTTATGAACTCGCACTCATTTTGTGGAAATACATAGTAATACACGGAATAAGTAATACGAGTACAATGATAAGCAGTTTTACACTGGTCATATGATACGGCTGCTGATATGATCTCATAAAATTATTTGTTTAGTATTATTAAGTATGCCCAAAAACGCATTCAAGTTCAGAACAAACACGCACATCATCTTTAAAGTTTCAAAAAGTTTTTCTATTATTCTCACGAACGTCCTGGAGAGTCAATGTTCATTTTAAAAATATTTGTCTTAAATACTAGGAATAACTGTAACTTAATAAGTAATCACGTCTGTTTTACTTTAACAATGTAATACATTCTAATTAGATGAGAAGATTTATATATAAATTTGTAAAATCGATTTTGTAAATAATAAATGTATCTTGCTACTGAAGATCATGATTCAAAAAATATTAAAAATTGACTGTTTTTTATTTTTATTTTTTCATATATTAGTGTACGGACGAATACTGAAACTGTTTAGAATAATCTCCAAACAATTAGCATTTTTTATGAGGAAATCTATTTGGTCCGTCAGATGGATAATCAAAAAATGTTTGACACGTATGTTTTCTTTTTTCTTGCAAATTCATGCACGATTTTGTCTTTCTGACGTCATCACCTCCCACTCCTGATCTTTGATGTGCTCCATCTCCGTTGTTTTGTGTTAATAAGAAAAAAAATACGTGTCTAATATGTTTTGCTAATCTATCTGATGGTCTGATTGGATATTTTGATGATAAACGCTAATTATTATATAGTACTCGATGGAAAACTACTATTTTAGGTACATAAATTTTTAAAAAAATTATACAAATATTTTGTAATAAAATAAATTTTGTTAATGCAAGATTACATTTGTTTTTAAATGTCGAGAATGCAAAATGTTGTAATTGCAATTTCTTTTATTACACGGTAGCTTTGTTTTTTTTCCACAAATCAGAGATAAAATAAGCATTAATTTATACGGTATTTCAATAAGGTTGGCACTATTTTAACCAACGACACATGATTTTATAAAAGATTTTTCGGTTTACCCATACAAGAGCCTACGATACATAACGTGACTTTGGCTTTGATTTACTTGAAAACTATGCTGCTTGATTGCTGATCGCTAAACAATTTTGAAACGACTTATCTAACAACCTAATGAACGGAGTCCAGTAGTTTTTTGTGACTTTCGTATTATTTCCGTTTTTGGGACGAGCAATGCATATTATTGTCGATGTAACATCCTAGTTGATTTTATTGTCGTTAACGATAAATTTTACATTGCATTCTGAGTGAAGAGAAAATAAACTTAAATTTTTTTTGTCATATTTCACACGAACAACTTATTTGCGTCTTCACAGCGCATATTCATTCGGGTCGATTCGCAGCGTCAGCTTTGTAGTCCACCTGGCGTCCTTCTCTTTTGTTTTCTCTGTAAGACTGTATCCTAATAGCACAAAATGTTTTGGAAACATTTCAAAAGTGTTGAATAAAAACATTCTGACGTTTTGAAATGGTTGGTAAAACGATTACTTAACGTTAAAAATGTCTGCTGCTTGTTGTTATGAAAAATCACGCTTGAACCGCTCACGCATTACTTTTTTTGTAGATGATGCGTCATGTATAAGTGATACTATTCGGATGACAACGACTATGTAGGGGGTAAGCTTCTTTATAACATTATTTAAATAAATGGATGAATTTAATCATTTCTTTGTATTACTGTAAACCTATTAAAAACGAGCTGAGGTCCCCAGTATTGGTGATTTCATCCGGATGATAACATCTACGTGGCTCACCATTTGCGAAAAAACAAATACGTAGGTAGTTCTGGCGTAATAATTAATATCAACGAGCAGTAGATGTCTTCAAAGTCTTTAAAATAATTACAAAACGATTTATCAACCGTTGAAAAAAATTTTCAAAGTTTTGTATAAGACGTTTTTAAAATGTCATTTAAATGTGTGTGCTGATAGGGTATATTCCACGTATTTTTCCTTTGATTGTTAGAGTATATAGCACTATAGAAAACCGTTGGTTAAATCATGTCAATTTATATTATAGTTCTCTTTGCGTTATTTCGGGCTTAAAACCAACATATTAACAATAAAACAAACGTTACAAAATATTATGTAAAATAAAAAGTTCATTTACTGCATTTTATTTACTAAGTTTAGATCTTTTTTTGAGAACACTGCTTATAATTGTGTAAAAAATCATGTTCATAATATTGTTACTATGGCCGCATCACTCCTTTTTTATGAGTTTTTAGTCTATTACTATATGATAATGGATTAGTAATAATGAGTTTGATTAGATCTTTTATTGTACAAGAAGTTTTTCGTTGTTCCTCCAATGTTCTTTTATCATTTCATTCATAGCGTATTGATTTCTTTTCTACACGTATTATTTCTCTAGTCTTATGAAAAAAATTTTCCTTGCCATCAAATTTGTTACAGAACGTTTAACTGAGTGTTACTATAAAATTATTATGTACTGAAGATTGCAATTACACAATATAAAATATTTCAAGTTCTCATCGTCCATACGACCGATTTTAAGGTATTATTTCGGCAATCTACGTCCATTATTCCATTGGCTGACAGGGATGATGTAATAGTAATTTCAATTAGTATTATTTTAATATGGATAGAATCATTTTATTCGTCTGTAAATAGTGATCAACTGATAGATATTTTCAATGGTATCATCGAACATCTCTATGGTTCATTATCGTTCCCTATAAGTTAATCCAAGCTACTTAGATTACTGTTAGACTCACAGATATATTAGTGCTTCTATCACACTTATGTCATACATGAGACGGCACATCTTAGTATCATGGAAATATATCGATAGAGTAGCTAACCACTGCCGATGCCCAATGCTAGTTGGACTCAAACCTTGGTTGGCGTATTACATTTGTTTACTTATTCTGATCAGAGCTGGTTCAAACGCTCCACGACAATCTACACTGCAAAATACTTTTTAATGGGGAGCTATGTATTTCTGGTATATTCGAAGCACTCCAAGCTGAATTATTTAACAAAATTACTGGTCCTATGCTCTGGCATCAAACCTACTGTTTAACCGGGCTTGTAATAGTTTAGGTACCGTTATTTATTAAAATGAACGACTCGGTACTCTGTTGTACCATTAAAACTCGTAGCTTATCCTTATATCTTTTTTCGGAGCATATTATGGACGCTACGCAAACAAATATATAAATATATGTTTGCTGTCCACTAAGTATTCACACTATTTTGATACAATTTTTTTAAGATATTTTTTGGGCGCTAACACACAGCACCTAACCAAGCTGATGGATGATGTATAACATCACAGAAAAACCATTTTTTAACGCACATGTTGTAATCATTCGCGTAAGTGATATCTCTATCTCATTGGGTTAGAATGTTTTCTCTTAAGTATTCACTGATGATATATGTAAAATTAGTAAAAACATTTTACGTTTAAGTAATTTATACAAAGTCATTGCTAAAATAGTAATATATCGTACTTTATATGCATGTAATTTCTAGCTATTTAACATAGTGTTAAGAAGCATCTAAAATTAAAAAAAAAGAGTACGGAAGTGCCACTGGGGTTACTGCAATCTCAGCATCCTGTCATTATAATCATCGAGCGGGACCGTTGCTCATTAAATACTATTTAGGAGCTCTGACAAATTCAATATCACATTAAAATACTGTTTTCGTAATATTGTTACGACATGTTAGAATTCTTCAACATATCCTGACTATGTTTTATATGAGTAATTCCAGAGAACTTTTAACCTTTATGTTACTCATCAATGTATACAATTTCTATGAATCAATTTGATTTTTATGATTGAAAATATATTTAGTGGTATAATACGACATATAATTCACTTTGATTTTTAAGCAAAAATCATATAAAAAATGCTAATAAGACTATCTATAAGTACCATCTGAACGATTTTTTAAGCATTACTTGGCACTGGTATTAGCCATTCAGCCTAAAAAAACGCTGTCCTTGGAATAATTTGGAAACTAGTAGGTATACTATGCTGCCGCCAGCCTATGGGGCTACCAGTACACCCCGAGCCCCTGGCACCCTCTTCAGCTCGTGCTTTTTGAATGACCTCCAGCACTAGCGAATTTCTTACTACCTCCAGCGCGTGTGAATTTTTTACCCCCTCTAGGCCGCTGCTCCAAGACCCCATACCCTGAACAAAGGCCTTAACGTGGGAAGCGGCTTTGAGAGCATACAATGATTTTTTTGATTGTATTTATCTGACAAAATTCAGAGATGAATACTAAATTGAACTCTCCTTTAACGTTTGAATTGTAGACCTTAAAAGGACTGCTCGACCACCTTGGCATTAAAAATGTGACAGTAAAACAATAGCCTCTTCGGCATCAAAAACATTTGGCCTCTTCGGCCTATGAATAAATAGCCTCTTCGGCATTGATAATACTTGGCCTATTCGGCCTAAAAAAAAGCCTCTTTGGTATTACAAATATCTGGCCTCTTCGGCCTATTCGCTGTGGGCATGTCTGGAGAGGGGATACAAAAATCTATGCCAGCGCATGCCAACACCAGGAAAGTGAACTACTCTCTATGCCGTCCAATAT
>JAPYYV010010369.1:0-11362 GCA_030522625.1 Copidosoma aretas
TTGAACGCATGTATAGTGAATATATATTAAAAACATTGTAGCTTGACCTGATGAGGCCAACAGAAGTTGGCGAAACGTTGTCAACTCAATAAACATCACTAGCATCAACTAGGTGTCCATTATTCCGTCCTACAAGATCAACTAGTTATCCAACCTTTACATTTACTCCATTAAACTGTTTGATTTTATTTCGAAGCAAGAAAAGATTATCCTTCTTGCATTTTTAGAATAAATAGTAAATTCTCGTACGTTGTTAAAAAAGAATACACAAATTGACAAAATGTTTCATGAAAAGCGATGTATAGCATTTAAGCTCTCTCTTGCTTAGGATAAGGAGAAATTATATACAACCAAACCATAATGCTAATCAATGATACATGATAATAATTTAAAGTAGCGAAGTGATAAAAAATTTCATACAGCCAGTAAAATTTGTTTTAAAGACAGTAAGATTTATACTACAAACTTCAGAACATGAAAAAGCATAGCCACTGCCATGCTTTGAATATTGTTGAGATCAACCTATTGAAAAAGAATTTGTATGTGAAACGAATCAAATTTTGACAAACAGACTCCATATTGTGTCTATTTATAATGTTATCTAAAGAAAATCGCTGTAGAAGCCTTATAATACTACCATCAATTATTCTCAAGCCTCGATATCAAATTTTTTTAATTCTTATAATAAATCTTTCATTGTTATAATTTGGGTGTCATTTACTGCACTAAGTATCTCAGAGGGATCTATGTCGGAGACAATGGGGCTAATTGATGTACAAGCTACATGGCTTTGGTGCAGCAGTACAAAGTATTATTCGTTTTTAAAAATACTTTTCTGCATTATCTGTACATGTAAAGGAGTATAAAATTCTAAGCTACAGGGATATAACAAGCTAAATGTAATAGAAAATAATATGATACTAGAAGGGTTCTAGAATAGAAAAAATGTTCAATACAAATAGTTGCTAAAACGTCTGGGCGAGAAGCAGTGTTAGTTTGAAGGTCAGAAGTATTCTATATAGATATATACTGGTGGAGCTATGTCCCCCTGCGCGCTCTGCATGCCAATCCCCCCGGCCAGAATACTGATAACTTTAGAAATAGGCAGTAGATATTATTAACATTAATTATTCACAAAGCTTAGAATAAGGTCATTTTGGTTTACTTATACCATTCTTGAAATAATATTTAATTGTGTAGTTGTGGCAAGGGGTGGGGATTAATTTCTGACTTGTTTCGTGTAGTTTCGACATAGTTCAGAGATTTTTAGTAGCTGGGGGAAGAATTTTCTGAAATACCGTCCATGTTTTTATACAATAGGCGTTTATACAGTGCTTTTTTTTAAAATATGTTTCTGAATTCATAATTATTCTATAAGTCTTTCTTCATATTAACGTATTATGGGCATTGGAAATACAAATATTTTAGGTGTCTTTTTATTATTTATTCGTCTGATTTCCAACATATTAATATTCACAATGATTTAGACAAATAGAAAATAGTAGCTGTTTCAAGTACAATTCCAATCCATTAAAGCTTTGACCTTGTGACTTATTGACAATTTAAGACTCTTGGGTAAATATTTTTAGTCCAATAAGCCAAAAAATGTCTTACAGATGTCTGGGTCTTCTAGATCCTCAGATGTCCTTCGTCGTTGATGAAGTTTTCGGAAGTCCATCAAGACGATTTTTTATGCATACCACCTATTCAGGGGTTAGTTGTAAAAAGTAGAATCAATTACCATAAAAATTTTGTATGTCTATTAAGTTGCAGAGATACATTTATGAAGAAAGATCATTTGAAAAAGATTTCCACTAAAAGTTGTCCATAAAGCCTTATAGTATCACAGAAACAACTGCAGTTACGTGCTTCAAACTGCGCAAGTTCCTGCCTGACATTGGTGAACCTAATCTAAGACTATGCATGTACTGATATATTTATGCACAAATAACAGCAACACCTGCTCTTAAATTAGTCGTTGAAAAACATAAACTAATCAAAATTTTAAGCTGTTCACGGTTTTTGGATGAGCATCAAAAGGGCCCTATTAAAATAGAAAATAATACTTTATTTCTACCATGTTCAATGCAGCCTTGAATCAAGAGCACACATATTTATCCCAGCATGTTAAGGGCGGATTCCGATTCGGAATGTTTACATTTATATCATTAAAGACAGACTCGCATTACATTGTGATGGACGGACTCCAATTGAGCCAAGCATAAGCTTACTGCACGTATAATGTGAGTAGTTATTGACTTAATATAAATGATGAAGATATTAGTTTTACAAAAATTGATTATGGAGCAAATAATAATCATAAATTAAATAACGTTACTCATACTCATAGGTGTAGGAGGCCATAAAAAAATGACGGTGTTACAAAACATGTAGAAATTGCACAAATACACCTGTAAATTGTGGTAGGGCTGCAAGGAAATGTTGGTGGAGAAGCTACAAATTTTTATTTGTACAACTTCATGTATATACTTAGTACTGTATTACTTTTATTTATATAATTAAATGTTTTTTTTATTTATAATTTAAACTTGTGCATCATTATAGATACAATAATTTTCACATGTCATTCAATAACTTCAATTAATGGAGTCATTAAAGTCCCCTGGGCTGCAATATATGGAAATTCTAATAAAACGTTAAGGTCCTATTTATTGCTTGTCAACAATCAACAGTATTTATGAACGGTTTCTATATCAACAATGAGACACTAGGAAAAATTTTCTGTAAGAGTGTTCAGTTTACAACCAATTTTCAAAGTTAAGTGGACTAAATTTTTGTTTGTATACTGGATAAGGCGTGGAATCGTTTTCGTTGGGTCGAGCGAGCTTGACACGGGACTACAAAGCCAGAAAAGTTTACGACTTGAACAAACGACTAACTACTAAGCTTACATTAATCGGATAGCTGCGTGCGACACGATGAAGGCGGCCGAAGGCGGACTGCCTCTTCCAGCCTTTTTCTCCGTGCTCGACTTCATCTCGCCGACCGCTTGAGTCAAATCAAAACTGGTCACGTCGCAGTACTACAACGGAGGTCAAAGACAGGCATAATTTTTAAATGTACTTACTTTTTTGATCGTACTAAAATAAATTACAGGATAGAACAATGGTTAAACTAGAATTATAAATTCAATCAAGTTTAACGATAAGAAATCACTACCTTAGTCTGTTTAAAGTCAAATACTATTTGTAATCAGGCATAAATCTAAGCTAAGCCTTGGTCAAAAGTGGAACTACAGCCACAGAAGGCTCAGTAAGCTAAGGTTTGCAGGTTTTCACCCAAACTACACGAAATAGGGAATCAGGACTAGTAAAAGCCTCAAGGCCAGTGAGTTAGCGGGGTAGTGCTATCACGAAAAAGTACTAGATCTCTTCTTTTAGGAGTCATGTTTAAGGTACATCATTTAGAACTCTAAATCAGGTTTATTTTATCTCTTCCAAGAAACTTGAACAATGTGCAAAATCATTTTCCACTTAGCTAACGGAACAACTTTAGTCGCTGTTAAGTCAGGTTGGGGGATAATAATCTATGTACGATCGATTCAAAGATGGGCAGGTGTAGCAGTCACTCGTATTGTATATCATCGGATAGAGTTGTCAAAGGTCTTAGATTAAGACAGGCTTCTACTTTACATAGTAAAGTACAATGTTCAACGAATGTAAAGACATGTTCTCTAAGAATTCGCTTAAGGTGATATTTATATAACTTAGCGGCAGCTTCCGATAAACCGCCAAGACGCAAATTTATCTTAGAAAGCTTATTCCTATATTATTCAATAACATTAAATTTTAAGTTGGATAGAACCTTTAATATTTGACCCCCTGTCACAATATTTATACACTGACCGCGTCTAGCTGAAAATCGTTTAATATTGGCTGCAAACGAGTCAGTCAATAGTCTTCTACGATCTCTAAGTTCACACGGAACGACGAGAAAATGACAGATTTGCAAGCGCTACTGACTTTAAGCGTGCCAAAACAGATTCCCGTACAGCCGCGAGCGGCGGCCTCGACGGCCAGCGGTCGCGATGGCTCGACTTTTTCTGTAGTGCAAGCTAGCACCGCACTGGTGGCACTCTATAAAACCAATCTGTTGCCGTGACCAGCAAATTTAAATTGCTTGTTTCTATTTTTCTTGTGAAAGTTAAAGGGATGAACTACATTACCTTATAGTTCGAGACATTTTTTTGTACATTGTGACCTAGTGATTTTTTCGAAAAAAAAAAATTATCTCTGCATCGAAAGGTCGTAGGACATAATTTTTTTGGTTAATTTTCGGAAAAATTCCAGCTACATTATTATCGTATTGTAGTGTCCCTAAACACAAAAAAGAAAAGTTATTGCAATTGTTTCTACGGTAGAAACATGCACTACTGTTTACGCCATTCTTAAGCAACTCTTTCAAATAATAGACTTAGGTTTCAATAAAATATGGTGGTTAATCTATTAAAAATAAGGAGCTTCCTGAAAAATAAGAATCCAAAGGAATCAAATCTTACGATAACACTTTATTACTTGTAAAATAAACTTTTGCCAAAACTATTGATCTTTCTGAATCCAGATATCGGGTGCATATTTAGCACATCAAGACCAACATTTTGCGTAATTATGAACAATTAAAAATGATTGTTGCAAAAGTTATTGCAAAAGTAGAAAAAAGCACTTTTTGATAGTTTTCTTACTTTAGCAAAAAATGATATCAACCGATCCGAATTCTGTAGGCACAATTTTGTAGATAATTTTAACGCCTATACATTTTGTTCGAAATTTTTTTTTATCATTTTCTTAGGTTGCGAATTAAATGCAAAAAACTGGTCTCAGGCAGCCCCTTTTGGCAACTATTATTTGTACTAAAAATTGAGCGTTATGCAAGACGTATACATTGTTATTCTAACATTCTTCTTTAAGGTAAAGCATTAAAGTAGCTGTTATCACCCGAAAGGTAGAATATTAACAACTGTCGGTGTCCATGCACTTACTTTATAATATTGGAAGAGTAGTTTTTTGATACGCTTCAATAATAAGATCTTTGAGAACAATGTACGTGTATATTTTAGAGCTTGATACAAATTGTTTCATATTATCGTTGGATGTTGTATAAGTGCATATTCTTATTAAAAAAAAGTTCATAGATGAGTTTTTTTTTGCTTTTGTTCGGTTTTTTTTCAAGCTTGTGCTTCTTAAATGATATATTACATATTAAGTCACAGAAAAAAATTTTTAAAAGAATTGATCTATGCATAAGTAGTGTGCAATTGTAGGTATGTTTGATTTGTAAGACTACTATAGGAAAACATATGTCAAAATCCACACATAAAAATCCACTATAGAAGTATTACAATTATAAAAGATAGAATAATGGATTACACTGTTTAGGAGCAATCAACTATATTTGAACAAGATTGATTGTTTTAAAATTTATGGAGTACACCTGAAATTTCTTGCAGGACTCTAATATTATCATTCTTTAAAGAATAACAGCAATGAGAACGCAGCAGTGCTAAAAATGGATCATAGCATCTTTGTAATTTAAGATTAGTTACGGATAATGATAAAGTAATGTTTCAGAAAGTAATCAAACGTGCATGATCATACATACAACTACAGCCATGGTCTGGTAAAAAATTGTATACTGGGCTGCAGATGTAAGCAATTATTTTTAATACTTTTGATGTTTCAAATGACTAAAGGACATTACGTATCTGCTTAAGTACATTCTATATCTATATAATTATACTAGCTTAAACATTAATTTAGCATCCGTGTATTTTTCTTTTTTTTTCTTATACTTATACTTGAATACTCATTTTTACACTATAATATACGTATATTAATATATGCGTACGTGTGAAGTTCATTTTGAATTGCATATTTTCAAGCTGTATAGTTTAGCGATTTATTAGTTATTAGACTAAATTAAATGATATAATTTCCATAAGGTCTTCCTTTAGCACTTCTAGTGGTAAATATTTTCGTCATATCGAATGAAACCAAGTATGTTGACGATTAAATGCTGACAAAATGGCCTCTACTAAATATCATCAGTAAATGCTATTTTTGGAAAGGAGGCCGATCATAAATATGTCAGAAGTCTCTAAAACGTAAAGCTTTAGATACAAAATATACAAAGGAAAAAGCTAAATATTGTTTTTAAATTAGAAACCATTTTGAAAAATAAAACCTAATAGTATAGTTGTTTTTGTGTAAAATTAAAAGTAAAATTTTTATCACTTTCACATGTTACCAGTCTTCTTTTCAAGAAATCGAATCAATGCATAAATTAATGAAAGTCACCTTAATCTTTTGGCTCCTTACAAATAAAAAATATATTTAAATTTAAATAAAATTTGGCTTTGTCAGGTCACTGACAATACATGTTTTATTGGTTACATAGATGCCATGTACGGTCATATTAGGGGAACTATATGGTTACCACACCACATGGCTACCATACACTATCCATCGACGCCCCTTATCACATGTCTTTAAGTGCTGATGCATGATGCCAGACCTATTTCATATAGTTCATGTTCGGAACTGTAAGCGGTCCATACAGATGCTGTAAGAACCTTTTTATTCATGATGTGATCTCCAAATGCTCATGATATTTACACTGTTTTTTGATGATCAACCATTGATGCAACACCACATTTTCTCATTTACCCGAAACATAACGATGCGATTATTGGCTATAAATTGGGTTAGACAATAAAATCCGCAAGAAACTTTAGGAAAATTGTAGCTCATTCATGGTAAACTTAAAATCAGTCACTTTTTTTTCTCGCTAAATTCAATAATAACAAGGACTGTTTTGCGACAAAAAAAGAATGATTATAAATCTAACTAAAAAAAAAATGAAGATCATTCAAAGACAAACTTAAGACTTTTCTCGATATGTTCCAAATAGAAGTACTACACAGCTTTCATAGTGTACACCTATCAGAGCCTGTCAATACACGTGCTTGATCACACGTTCTATACAGACTTTTTCATACAGTACAGATACGGATCGTATGCTAGAGTATGACAGCCACTACACTGATTTCGAGACAAAATACTACATGAGTAGGCGAACGGGAAGGCAATTACTGAGGCACGGGGCTAGGTGGAGCCATGCCTAATCCTACCGTCATGTAATCGTGATTGTTCTCGTTTTTCTTGTCTGAGCATCTCCAATCAAGCATTTACGAGAACAAGAGCCATTTCTTGGCTGAAAACCGACCTATAGACTTACAGCTTACAGACCTAAAACTTGCTGCTATACAGTTTGCAAATTCTCGAATAATGACTTTGAGAATTATAACTATGGGTCTTGACAGTTATTTTAACTGTCTTTATTTAAATCAAAACCTGAAAGATATGGCAAATGTGTGGGAACAGAGGATCGATCAATCATGATTACACTGAGAAAAAAGTCTAGTCAAGTCTACCAACGGAGATCCAGTAACAATAACGAATCCACTCTTAAGTCAGTTTACTATACTACTCTGGTAAATTTAACTAAACTTTTTAGTCGTGCTTACTGCCACTGGCGTGCAAACGCTGTAACAACACTGTTACCACGCATATCATTTGTCAGAAGGATTTATTTATTGTCTGGTTTTATTATATTAACAAACATCAATGTTATCATCTGTGCGTTTTGTGATTTGTTTATAAATGTTTTTTTTGACCTACTTTTTGGCACATGGAAGTTGAGACGAAAAAGGAGACGAAAATTTTACTTCTCGCGGCGCAAACTGCAAAGGCAATCACTGTGCCCTCCATCGCGGCTGTCCCAAAGTCCTGAAGGCATTTCCTCTCCAAAAAATACTTCTTAGCCCCTTTTTGTGTCACCCCCCCCCCCCTCTCTTCTCGTTCTCCAGCCAAAGGCTCGTCAACCACTCACCTATTACTGTCGGTCGCAAATGCGGTATTTTCCGGCCTGAAACCTGCAGAAGCGCAGCAGTAGGCCTCCCCTTTCGGTACTCCTCCCACAAACAAGACCATCCGGCTCAAAACCATTATGAAATAACCTGTTGGCCTAGACAAGAGGATGTCAGGACAGGAAATCTGACAGAGAACGACACGTTAGAATGTGACGGGGCAATACTTAACTGAAATGCCAGCAGCGTTTACAGTAACAAAGGGCTTAAGTGTTAATATAAACTGTGTAATTACCTTTTTCTGTATGTATCTTTTTAGTTCTCGTCACAATGCCTCTGCAAGTTCTAGATCTGCGTCCTGCAGTCCCATTGCCCTATTGAATAACCCTTGTACTCTGTCCGAGTACTGCTTTACCGTATCGCACACCATTTATTGTTCCGTTTGTATGTTTGCCATCGCTGTTTCTGCGCTGTTGATGGTCCCATATCTTTCCATAATTTCCTTGAGAAACTCTTGAATTGACTCTTAGTGGGTCGACATGTCGCATAAATTGAACACTGTGCAACCTTTTAGCATGCTTGACAGGGTTGCTAGGAAGAACAGAACGTCTCTCTCGTCCACCTTCCGGCCTATTGCCCTAACCACCCTGGTAAATGCTGTGAGACTCAATCAATCCCCTGTAAACATTAGTATCTTCGGTATTATCCTATTTAACTCTATTTAACTCCTTAATAGAATAGTATCTTTCCCTTTTCCACTTCCCCTGGTAGTCCATACACTGTTTTCTCGAAGTTCATGTCTCTGTGGCAATCTGACTTTTTTGGCACATAGGTTCGTTACCCCGTGTAAAGTCTCTCTTCCGTCTTGGCACTCTGTGTATATATGCGGTCTGATTTTCATACTCATTGGCCACTCCCTTCTCCTCTGATTTTCCTCGAGGCCCGTAAGCGCCTGCAGCAGCGTAGTTTTTCTTTTATCTCTGCAGTGCGCTTCCCTGTTACTTTCTTCCCCTTCCCTTCCCAAATATCGCCGCGGTAACTCCAAGTTTCTTCTCATTGTGCTATGCTGCCGTCTCTCTGCGGTTTTAGAAGCATCTCCCGCATCGGAGTCATTCCTTTCCACTTCACTCTCGTGCCCACATAGTGGCTCTACATATGATTCCGAGGCCCCGTCGTCTCGTAATATTTTACTATTATTCTTTTTTTTACTTTTATCCATCAACATGACTGTTTTCATGCCTCTTAGGATCTATTGAACCAAGTCTCTGGTCTTTCTATTTGCCTTACTTAATTCTTTTAGCACCTCGGGGTTGTGGCAAAATTTTAGCCATACTTTGTCGTCCGTTATCATTTCCGCATTTCCCACCTTGCACCCACCATTTCCGTAACATTAAATGATTAAAATATTCTCTCCCCGCATTTTTTTTTTTTTTTTTTTTAAGTATATATTGCATCTTTTACCTTGATGGAGAGATAATTTACACAATGTTACTGTAGCCCAGATTTTCTCCCTTTTTTTATCCTTTGTTCTTTTACTTTACTCTTTCTTTATTCATTGTAACTATTATTATTATTTTTGTTTTTCTACCTTGCCTGGACCGCTGCTAAGATCAGGACTATGATCAGCATCCTGGTGGCCACGTTAGTCCCTGTTATCAAAAATATTTCTTTTCGATGGTGCGTAGCGTGGCGTAATCCAGCTCCTTGATCTTCCCCGTCCGACTTCCTGGCGATGTTTGCCTCCTGGATGGATGCGATGCCGTTAGCTTCTTAAATCAATCGCGACGGTCGTCTGCTCTTTTCTGCTCGTTTCAGCCATCACTAGTCACGCGTATCCTTTTTTTACTGTTTTTTTTTTTTTACAAATTACTAGTCATGTGTCCCTGCTATTCACTATTTGTTTCACTCTAGGTTTTTATTTTTTTTTTTAACGCACTGCACTATGGATGCTTTCCGACGGCAAAAACGTAAAAAAATTTCCTTTTTTGTCGTGCACAACTCACGCCTCCACGTATAGCGCCAAAAATTTAGAGGTCGGATTATCTACAACTCCCAGTTATGTGGTAAATGTGGAGCTTAGGATTGCTGAGGAAATAAATACCCGCGAGCGGACACAACGTAACCTTTTATTAGTGATTAAACAAGGGAGCGAATGCGCAAGAGGTGTTACTCTCGGAGGCCGAACGGAGAGAGTGAGTCGCTTAGTCTCAATGCTAGTACCTTGGCAGTACAGGAATGCGGGTTGGTCCGCTTGTGCGTGCAAGCGCCGATATATGGGTGCGAAGTGACAAGAACCTCTAGCTATCGTACGTTATACTTAAGTGCAGTTGTATCAATCCTCATCTAAAAAAAGTCCTCAGTAAGTAGACAGAAATTGAAAAATCGTATTTACTATAGATTATGATAAATTCATCAAAAGGAGAATAATTTATGTAAAAAAAAATTTTCCTTGTAATAATATAATTTTGTCTGAAAAGCTCGAAGATGTTAGTATACCTTTTGGAAGTAACTATTTCTGCAGCCTACATGAGGCCCCTCCAACTAGTGCCAAGCATTAGCATCTTAAGAAAGTTTTAAATTCTCTTAACATTGAAACAATTGGACAATATTAAAAAATTTATTAGAAAATACATGTTCTACTTCATGCTAAGGTGTCTAGGAATTTTACATCACATTGTCTTATATAAACTAGACCCTGCACATTGTCATACAGTACCTGGTCTGACTTGAAACACGAAGTTGAAATGTACAAAGATAATTTTTGCGCTTAAAACACTACACAAATGAAGGAAAAAAAATATAAGTACATATAAAAAGTAATCATAATACTTTTTTACTGGTACAATCAGAATGTGGACTGATATCCACATGCTTATGGTTGCTGAGTGCAGTGTTCATGGAAGCATGAGTAATTGTTGTAATCAGTATGTAACAGCTCAATTTTAATCATCCGTAAAGAGTGGCTATTAAGGTATGATAGATGGAAAGAATTTTATGCCTTTAGATGTCAATAATTCATATGGTGCGGCTTTGAATCAACCGTTGCCTCAAGGTGGCTTTTGGGGGATAAATAATATTGACAAGTAACATATTTTGGCAGTTGGTGATGTTCCTATAATTGGTTTATTCGTTGGATTAATAATAAATATCCGCAAAAGTTTTACGATATGTATAAGTTTGTGCAGAGTATATCACGCTACCAAGCGCCGAGCAGCTAAAACTTATGACCACGTTGTACGATAAAAACCAATATTCGATTATTCACTATTGTTTGCTAAGACAAAAAAAAAAATTGTGGGTCTCGGGACCCCCGGCAGAAGTGAAACTTCCAACTAGTAAGTTACTATACTCGGTGTAATAGAAATCGTATGGTGTTAAGTACACTTTTTATAAATTTTAAGATTGAAATATAGTATTTACTAAAAAAAAATTTGATGAGTAGATAACTTGTATTTATTTAATTCATGCTATATGTAG
>JAPYYV010010370.1:0-13076 GCA_030522625.1 Copidosoma aretas
TATCGAGAAACAATAAAGAGCTTTGATAGAGCAAATACTCGTGTCTGTAAGTATTTATTTATCCTGTGTCCTGGTCCTCGCCCCAAAACCTCCGACACTAATTTTCTATAAAATACATATAGGTAATTCTTGTATAAACCGAACGAATTTTGATGAAACGTCATCGACACCTCTTTGATTTGGCTGAAATTTTTTTAACGGATTCTATATTGAAAAATAAGAGCTACGTATTCCGGGATTTTTTTTTTCATCGCATATTTTCGATGATACAAGAGGTCGAATATTTGACAATAACATGTTTTTTGGCTTGGAGACTCATTTTCAAAAATTTGTAAGTCTGATTCTGTAAGAGCTGCAAAGTTTTCATTTATTACACTTTTCTAGCTGACGAATTAAACTGTAAGAAAAAATAAACGTTATAATAGTGATTTCGAATAATTTTAGCAATTTTATTTAAAAATTTTTAGGTTATGTCAAAAAATAGTTTGAACATAAGTTGTAGATCTTTCAATTATCTACAACTTTTGTCTTCAACTTTTTTTGATACGAGTTATAGTTTTCGTGTTACATGCAAAAAATCGTTTTGTGGATCGTTACGCGCTACATAAATTTATATTCTAACCAGGGTCGTCTAAGTTACTTTTTAAAAGTAACTTCGTTAAGTAACATTTACTTATTACAAAAAGTAGTTTCGTTAAGTGACAGTTACTTTTTATGAAAAAGTAACTTTGTTAAGTTATAGTTACTTTAAAAAGTGACGAAGTTACTTACAAGTAACTTAAAGTTACTTCCCGGAAAATCTGTGATGAGGAGGTAAGGAAATATGTGAATCATCAGCATTATCTAAAATTTCGCTTAGAGAAATCATTTCTATGTCGTGCTCAATTTCATTACTGCACTGCTCATTATTTTCAGTTTCATCAGTTCGATGGTCTCCGAATATCCTAGTAGTGATGATAACAATATATTACAGTTATTATAAGGAATAACGTTATATTTTCGAAATTTCCTCCGACTTACCTGAAAGCCTTAATGAAATTGGATCCGTTGTCAGTTGTTAAACGAGAAACTTTACTGAGAATATTAAATAAAACTAGAACCTCGTAAATTTTAGAAGCCATGACGTCATATGTCTTCCTAGTATTTGTTTACTAATCAGAGCTGCTGATTCACGCTCAAAAGAAATGCGATCTATCCAGTGAATCGTCATTCCAAGAAAGCTCCTAAAAACGAAATTTACGTAAATAAAGTGCGAGCACAATGTTTACGTTCACCGTTTACGTACTGGCATTTTTTATTTTTGATACACCTTGCACACAAATTGATTAATAAATTTAAGAAAATCGCTATGATTTATTAAAAAAAAAATACACATAATAACAATACCTTTTGCCTTTGGTCCACGTATCGGCTGTTACGCATACTTTCTCTGGATCCAATACAATTTTTTTTAAGTTTTCATTCATTCTAACGCTTTGTTTTTCAATACGTGCATTTACAGTCTCTCTGCACATCACCTTAAGATCATGCGGCAAATTTAAAGTAACTAACTCTTTGAACGACTCTTTCGTCACAATACTTCGAGAAATGTTTTCTTGAATAATTAAATTAATAATTTTGTCGTCTAACAACTGCTGTGTTATTCTCGGTTTTGACATATTTGTCAAATTGATTTTCGACTGTATCCCATTTACTGATTTTTGTTTTTTTTTTGTCTTTTTCTTTAGCTGCTTGATTTGCTTCTTGAAGAGCTTTGTCCCTGCCGTGCACCTGGCATTTTAAATATTTTGAAACATTGTCAAACGAAAATGTCAAGAAAAATAAGAACTGATATGTGGCTTACATGTTTTAAATGCTTTTGAAAATTAGCATTCGTCGACGCACTACCACTCAAAATTTTACAGCACTGCTTACACTTTAATTTATAAATATTGTATTTTTTTTATTCGAATTCGTAAAAAACACAGTACCCGGGCCACGGTATTTTATTCACTGACGTTTCACTCATTTTGTAGATAATAAATAAAGATACAATCGAGAATTCAAGTGCGCAGCTCAACTGTCTAAAGACAATTGATGCGATAGGCCCTGAATACTTGACTTCTTATTTTCTAAGTAAAGTAACTTTTGTGTAAAAGTTACAAGTACGTTACAAGTTATAAGTAAAGTAACTTGTAAAGTAACTTTGTAACTTCAAGTTACTTTACTTGCAACCCTGATTTCAACAATAATAATTGAAAAGGTACCATACTTGAAAAACATGTTTTGTACGTAAAATTTGACGCGGAATACGGAGGTAATGATAAAAACTTAATTCGGTTTAGAATTAAAATCAATTTAAACAATTGAATTGGTAATAATAGTATGAATTTGTTTAATTTCTTTACAAACTTTTTTTTTTCGTTACAGTCTATTTATTCAGCTACAAAAGTGATGACAAAATTTTGCAGCTCTTACACATTCAGAGTTATAAATTTTGAAAATGAGTCTCCAAGCCAAAAAACTCTTTATTTTTAAATGTTTGACCTCTTGTATTATCGAAAATATGCGATAAAACAAAAAATCCCGGGACATTTATCTCTTATTTTTCGACATAGAATCCGTAAAAAAAAGTTTCAGTCAAATAAAAGAGGTGCTGATCAGAAAGGTGTTCGGTTTGTAAAAGAATTACACATATTTATTGTTAAAAATGCATTTATTCGTAAAAATTTATTGAATTTGTTGAACAAATGCATGATTAGAATATGACCTTTTCTAAAAAATCAATTAGCGTGAGTATACAGCTGTTTCGATAAAGAAAAAACTAGCAAATTGATTAAAAAAATCGGATAATAATCTAAATTTTTTCATTACAAAGTGGGTCGAGTTTTTATTCACATGATATTTCGATAAAGAAATTAGAAATAAATCTAAAAAAAATTTTTAATATATGTTATAATTCTTATATGTTATAATTCTTTAAATTTTAGGATACAACTCTCTGAAATATCTACCATCAACATAATATTTTATTTTGTCAGAAGTTTCTTGTTCATCATCATCAGTTTTTCCAATTCTAATATACGAGAGCAAATCCATTGAGGTCCGGCCACTAGGCGTCCGTGGCGCATTTTTCAAGAGGAATACGCTATGTTTAACTCGCTTAGATGAAGATAAGTCACTAAAAAAAATATCCAAATAAATAAATCGATAGATTTTGATCTGCTCTTTCCAGTGGTGCAATCGGTTTTTGGATTAAACCTTTTTTTCACTGAGAAAATTACAATTGAAGTTTTAAGCCTTATTCCGGAAAAATGCATTTTGTTTAATTTTTTTTTTCTTGCACCATTCGAAAAAGCAAGTCTTAAACTACAACCCCTCAAATTTTCAAGTTGAAAGGGCAAAAGATAAACGAGTGGTGAACAGACAAAGACGGCAGTGAGTAGTCAAATTGATATCCATAGGTATAGAAAAAGCATAGGAACGCTGTAGAGGTCCGCGCTCGTAACCAAGAAATTAAAGAAATACGTGCTATATGGGACGGACAGGACAGGGGGCGGCAAGGACATTTCGACATTAAACATCTCGTGCAGCTCGTAGACACAGGTTTGATTTATTTCCCACACGTATTACTTTTAGTATCAATACATTCACACATAATGTACAACCCGTACCTTCAAAGACTACACTCGTTGCGTAACGAAGGGGACACAAAAGACAGAAAACTGATTCTAATGCCCGTTTTTACTTTTCCATCAGTTAGAACACAAAATTTTACGTAGATATGGTGCCCCGTAACAGTCAATTTCGTTTTGGAATTCGAGTACCTACGCAGTACCTACAACAATTATGAATCACTTTTTTCCTAACTCCTCGATATCCCTCCCAAATAGTTGAGTCATTAGTGCTAGTCTCTAGTGTAAAATTCCCCTTAGACTACTCAGCCATCCATCTTACTGGGTACTATTTAGAGGGTGCAGCGATCGTCTCAAGCACACCTCAGAAGGTGTCAATTTCTATTGTTTGTTTTCATTTCTCCACCCGACTCATCTGTACCGGATTAATTTGTCTTGTTCACCAAAATTTACAGACAGTCGAAATTTTAACTTAGAATTTTTTTTCATAGGAAGCCATTTTGAAATTTTACGATCGGACCTTGAGTCTTCAGTGTACTTAATTTTTATTGAATTTGAATCATTTCAAGTATTTTTCAGGATTTAAATTTTTTTGCCTTTTTTGTATTTTTTGCTAGCTGTAAGGTAAATGCCCCTATTACCAAACACTTAAGCACCTTGAGAATTTTCATGGCGAATAAATAATTAAATAAATATGCTTTCATTCCATGATGATCCGGGATGTAATGAAGTGATTAAAACGTTAAATAATGATTAGTTAGAAGGTTTAAGGATAAATAAATGATTACTTGTATGCAGTTCCCTGCACCTATAACTGAACATATAAGGATTGAGGTGCCCCTGTGTTTAAATTTTGATGTACCTACAGTTGAACGTGGTTTTTTGTGTGAAAGAGGGTTTAATGTATAAAAGAAAAAACATTTTTTTGCTCAAAGTACATGTATACTAATAAAGTTGATTGCAGGCAAACGACTAGAAGAATAATGTTACCAAGTATTTATAAAAATACGTACCTTTGTTGAAAGTTTTGGAGTTATGGGTTAGGAGTGCGGTGTATAACGCAGGTGTTCAACTATAGGTGCACTCTCATAAAATATGTACCTATAAATAAACACCTACAATATTGATGAAAAAGTTAATGATATCCAAAAATAAATTTTCTCCAAAAATTGTATAACGTATCAAGTTATTGCTAGTTCTTTTTGGTGCATACAAATATTGTAGAATGTTTATGACAGTCTTAAGAAGATATGAGTCTTTCTTAGCAGACGGCTTAAGCAATCCAATGCTAATTGGTCGAGCATCAAGCAAGGATATTCCAAGTACAATTATTTGCATGAACTTTTTTTCTTTTTTATGCAGAACTTTTTCTACTCGTAGGTAAAATTCTTAAGAAAGTACCTATCATGACAAATTTAGTGTGCAATCGTTATTTGAAATGTAATCGGCTAATATGTGACGAGTATTCAGTTATAGGTACTGTTCAGTTATAGGGGCACTTACCTTAACGATGACAAACATTTTCATTAAATGTTTTAAAGACCCTATCTTTGTGCAAAATCATCATCTGAACAATTTTTATTCAAAACATTTTTTTTTAAAGCAATATATATAAAACTATAGTTTTCAAGTTAATCGACAATTATCGGAAAAAAGTCGAAAAAACCATTATTTTCAATCAAAAACAATGTCGTCGATCTTGCTCTACGTTAAGACTTAAGGATGTTGTTTCTTTTATTTTTGCAATTTTGGTACCAAATTTTCTCTTATGGACTATACCACGACTTTAAAAATTATTCTGACAGTATTACATTTTGTAAAAAATTTGATCATAAAAATACTTGGACTATGTAGCAAATATGTCGTGACAGTCCAACATTTCACTTTTTTCGGCCTTGCACTGCCCTCATTTGCAAGGTGACGGTAAAAAGTACGATAAGGATCTTTATTTCAAAACTGAGATGTATACATACACACATATGTAAAGTAAGTAATATACGCACGCATGTATTATTATAGATGACCACTACACGAAAAAAAATGTAGTACTATGAGAATACCAGAGTTTCAACTCCAACAGTTCATAAGTGTTCCGCATGATTACGGTACAAGTATCTTACTCGTCATACATCAAAATTCGTACTCAAAGAGCACGAAACAGCTCGAATTCTTACAAACCAAGGGATGCGTATCACACATTCGGATTAAGCGACCCCAAACACATGCAGTATACACTCTTAGACCCCAGGCCGTAATTTTTTTTTCTTGAGGTTGTAGTCGATTTTAAAGTGTTTTTTTTTTTAATTATGTCCTACCTCTGTCGTACTTTCTCTTATATCTATTTTCACAACTATGTTTAATGTACCTCTAAATTTACAGTTTTCTTTTTTTTTTTTTTTTTTTTTGTTTCTAAGGATAAAAATATTTTTGTAGTCAATGTATCAATAGATCTGGTTTCGAGTTGTAATTCTAAATTTCTGTCTCTTCATTCGTGTTATGTGTACATGGTTTTATCCTGCACCTGTCCATATTTGTTCCTAACACACCGTGGTTTACATTATCTGCATGTTTTCCTCTTTTCCTAGATCATTTACATGTACCTCCCTCAAACTAGTTAAAATTCATAATACATATTTTTGTAATATGATTAATGAATTTGAATACACTTGAGTATGTTTTGTGCCTTGATATCTCTGTGGAACTTATAATTAAAAACATCGTTACCAAATCTGTTAAATAATAGTTTGATTTTGATGACTACCTGCAAAATTTGACTGTTGTTACGGTCACGGCGAACTCTTGCCGCACACGGGGATCTTTGAAAATTTGTTCAGGAACTTACGGAGGAAAATTGACTTGGATATGAAAAAAACTTGTTAGTTTTTGTCGGGTGAAATATTATGAAAGTTTATTCAATAGCGTATAAAAGTTAATAGCGGTGAGCGGAACTCTGCTTGGAGCACAATAGGTGTTGGGTCATCGCAGGTTGAGACAGATCTGAATTGTAATACATAGCGTATAAGTAAGTTTAACGATTAAAATTATATGCAAGTTAGTTTCCGCAGGCTTATTTACAATATGTACATAGATGATGATCCACATTAAGTAGAAGTTAAGAATACAAAGAGATAAGAAAAGTGAAAGTATCAAAAGTCCGAAATCTAAGTAAGTGTGTATGTCTATTAAATATATAGTGAAATATTTTAAGTTGAAACTGATAATTTTGAATTGTAAGGCAAGGTTACAATTATAATAAATCCAAGAAATCTAACAACTAAATTTAGCAATTTACACAAAAATAAATATAAATATAAATGATAGATTAAAAGTTCACGATTTGCGTGAACAACTGTCATGGCACAGTTTCTTGTAAAGTCAAGTAAATAACTTCGACTATTTCAAGTAATAACTTTGACTTTTTCCGTGGCTCAAACTTGGTTTCGCTTTCCAAAGTTTGACACAACTTCAGATAATGATTATTTGTGATACTGACCTTTTACGTATTTGCATCTTAGCCTTTTTATCTTAATCTATATAACGTTTCTGTAACTTTTTCTCAGATAATAACTCTGCACTTTTATGTTTTTAATATGATGCGCCGATATAACTAGCTTAAAACCCTTTAATATTTGAGAAATTTTAATTGTCTCAAAAAAATGTTATTGCTTCGATTTTGCTCTCAATAACATATAATATCTAACTGAAATATGACAACCATATGTCAGGTAAGACATTCCAAAAAAAGTAATAATTGCTCAAACAGGAATTTGGTGGCTACAGAAAAAACAAAAATTCGTACAGATAAAACGATCATATTGAAAAGGATGCGTGATTTTAAGACAAAAAAAATGTGCTTATTTTCAACGTAGAATCCGTAAAAAAGTTCCAGTCAAATCGAAGAGGTGCCGATTAATTTTCATCAAAATCCGTTCGATGTGTAAAAGCCATATATTCATCAGAGCGCAAGTTATAAATTTTTTAATAACAGTTAAAAAGTTGCAGTTTTTGGCAATTCGAAAATGACCGGCTGTACCAATTTACACTAACTTGGCGAAACAGAGACGACGTGTCTTAGGCAAAAGTACTCTAGAAGAGTTCTAAATATTTTCGGACACCCTAGAGACGAGAGGCGACCTGTCCTTAAAGAGCGTACGTGCGTAGATAACTAACCTATACCTTTACAGTCGACAAAAGTATTATTGGTGTTTAACCTATACATGTTTATCACGCGATTTCTGATCAATCGGTAAGAATTCAGGTTTTCTGATGGATAAAAGGGGCTCATTAATTCTCTGTGGTCGGAAAATAGAAAATTAGCATAGAAATTTCTGAGAATCGATAGAGTAGAAAAACGTTGGGTAAATTAGAGGAGTTCGGCGATCGGTAACATATAAAAAGGAGGACATCAGATGATACACGTTTTGTCGTAGAATCTTGCTCAGCGGATTTATATATTTTTTCTTTCTTGATTATATTTGATTTCTTTGTGAACTATATGAAATTATTCCCTTTCTTTTCAATATTAGATATTAAGTTTAGTAAATACACTAGTAAGTTGATACGCATATATGTATATATATATATATATATATATATATATATATTCGAGTTTGTACTAGATTAATTAAGAATGTATAAATAAAGAACAATTTATTTCTGTTATAGAATGTGATCAAACGCTCATTTAGAAAAAACTCCACCTCTTTTCAGATAACACGCGGGTCTATATTTTAATATTATATTGATTATTAATTAATAAGTAAATTTTTATTGCATTTGAGCATGTAAACGAGGGAAAGTATTACTTTTGGTAACCGCGAAAATTAATAAAGTCATCTTTCACTATGGATCACAGTTATATGTCTGTGGTGTGCGATAGATCCAACTAGCGAATTGAAAATTGATATTAGAACAAAGTTAGTATTTCTAAGGTGATTTGAGCATTTTGCTATCTTTGCGCTGGGCCACGAACCTGTCCTCCAACATACAGTCTGATTCAATAGCTGTGTGTTGGCTCCGAATTTGTTGTGTTCTGCTGTCAGTTACTTAAATTTCTGGTCACCATTTGTCCGCGTGATAGCCAGCAAAGAAGGAGGCTGCACTGTATGTACCTTAAGGACGCTCAGTTGTTCAGAAAGCACAAAAGATTGTCAAAATTTATACTTACCGAGAATTTTCACTTAATTCATTTGTGTTAGGGCTTAGGGTTTATTTTGTTTCTGAAAAACTAGTCTACAAGGATATGTTTTCCTTCGATCTCTAACGACTTTGTATATGGATGTATTTTAGGTATATAAATAGCTAATTGCGATTATCTGTGTTTTTTGAGTGAGCAAACATGATTTTTTGACCACCCTACGTTCCTCAATCGGGCTGAAATTTGGCACACACCCTTGATTCTAAAGACTATGCAATACAGCATACTCGAAATAATAGTTCATCCAATATGAAGGCCGAAACAGAATAGCAGATTAACTTTTACTTCATCACTTGTTCGACATGAGTATCAAATGAGCAGGCGTAACTATAAGAATATAACAGATGCTGTCCCCTATTTAAAGAAGAATATGGCGGCTGGCACGAAATGCAGTATAGTCTTTTACTCTACAACATCCTCAAGATGTGGTTCAAATAAAAGGACATGTCTAGTAAAAAACAACGAGTTACATATCATCATCTTAAATCAACGGCCGGAACAGAGTAGTGGATTAGCTGTCCCTTCAAAATCCTTCGTCATGCGTATTATATGTAACAGCATCACAAGAAAAATGTATTTGGCAAGAAAAAAATTGCAGAAAGTAGAGACATTATATTAAATCGAATAAATTTTTCTTGGATGCTTCTATTCATAAAGTAAAGTGTGAATAAGAATTTTTCCTGCTCGAGCCACCTGTATCTCACTATAACTACTATAATGCCACGAACATGATGATTAACGTGAAAGATCTATGATTTTCATTTAATAATATTTAAAAGGAATTTCATGGGAACGAAAAATATTTAAGATAATGTAATATACATAAAACGTTTACTAATACAATGGAGCTATCCAAAGATTTAATTTATAATCTGATATGAAATGCTGAGAGCCAAAGAATTTATTGTCTGCTGCTCGATTTTACATGTACATTAATTATATTCTCTTATTAAAGTTGGCAATATTACTCTTAAGCTTTTTTTGCTTATTTTAGGAGTCTGGTTCATGAATATTCTAAGATTTTCTGAAATATACATAAATATATATTATTATGTATGTAACACAATATTTCTTCCAAACTTTTGTTATCGCCAGGATCAAGTATAAATTACATCCACACAGGTATACACACGTGCGTGCATACACACACAATCCATACAATTTATCTGCTCCTAAACTACGCTCAAACAGACTATCAATATATATATATATATATATATACTAGTGGGGCTTCGCCCCCCCTGCTCGCTCCGCGCGCCAACCCCCAAATTTCAATATTTACATTCTCATGTCTGAAAAAAGAATGAAAATGTTTATTTTTTAATACACATATATGCGTACAAACATAGATAACCAAAGTGATCTTATAAAAATTCGCTAAAAATTTGAACAGATATAGTCAATAAACGAAATTAGATTACTGATTTATCAAATAACTGTTACTAATTTAATACTAATAATGACTTTAATTGGTATTTAAGGTTAATTTTGATTGATATGTATATGTATACAATATTTACGCAATCAATATTATTACGGAAATAGTTATTAGCCTTTGCTTGTTATCTTTGGTCATTTTAGAAATAATTATCGATATAAGTTTATAATAATACATCAATTAAAAATTTTTTCTCAATATTTAAAAATGTAAATTGTTAATTTTATTTTTTATTTATGTCATCTATAGATTTTTATAAACTTCTACATTTACTTTGTTTGTTTTATAACTATTCAAAATTCTTATCTTCTTATATTAGTATTAACATTATTTTCGATTTAGTAACTTTTGTAATTGATTATACATAATGCAACTTGTTATGATTTCTTTTTACTTTTACATATTATCATAATTTATAACGCATAACATATTTCTGAACTTTAAATCTTTATTGTCGTGCCTTATTATCCTACATAAATATCTTATATTTTCATATGAATTAGCTTTCTCCAGCATATCTCTCCATTATCTTTTAATCTCATATTGCCGACTGATATTATGAATATTTCATTTAATGTTTTTTTTGTCCTCTTTACATAGCAATAAGAGCTTTGTATATTTTTTTCTTTTTTTGCTTATCCTATAGTTTATCACTTGAAAACTTCTAAACTCACCCATATCTTATTATTTTTGCTTCATTTTTCTCTCTACTTTTTTCTTTTTTTTACATTTAACAGATGATAGAAATGTCAATTACTATATATTTTTTCATATTCTCTAATTGACAAATGTTTTCCTTTCCTTTATAAAATTATCTTTGATTTTGTCAAGTTTATTTTTCTTCGTTGTTCTTTATCCTATTGTTTTCACTTCCTCCCCTTATTGATGCATAACTTTATCTTTTTTGCCTATTTTGTATTATTTTTTTTTATTAAGTCCGTTAATTCTTTGATTAGTCATTATTGAGGCCACCTGCTCTTGTATATTTTTGTTATGTGCAGAAAGTAAAATTACTCCCATTTTCTTATGCCTATTTCTAGGATAACCCTTCCCGCCTCCATTTGTCATATATATCCTGGTACGTTTGCATTTAAACCGAACATGATACTTGTATTTTCTTTTCTTTCTCATTCCAAAATCCATGCCTACCTTGCCCGCCTCCAGCTTTCGTATATAAGAGCGTCCAGCGAGATCGGGCCACCTCGCGTGTGAGGCGCATTTTTGCTCGAGCCCACTGTGTTCAACTCCCTCGTACGGATTGGAAAAAATCTAAAAAACACAATAAAATAATATAAATCCATAGATTTGACCTGCTTTTCATGATGGTGCTATTATTTTTTTCTCAAAAACCTTTCTTCGTGTTAAAATATGTCTTTGAATTTTTTGTCGTTTGTGTCAAATTCGCCACAGTTTTGAAAATTAAAATTAACACGAATGAATAGAGCAATACTAATAGAGTGGAAGAGAAAAAATGCGTAAATGACAAGCAAATAAAGACGTTGATATTGGGTCAGCCACGCTTGACAGACAACTATATAGTTATAGTACAAACTGTAGACTCACTGATAACTTTTTGACATTCATCAAAACATAGTTTATGTTATGAATAAGTAGAAGTCATCAAATTTACTTGATCCGCTGGATAGTTCACGAACAAAGGAATTTGCAATTTAAAAAAACTTAAATGTTTTGATTTGTTCAAAAATTTCTTTAAGGATCGTATATCACTGTATTTGATTTTACATACTAACATGATCGTATTTTTCATTATTTTGTCATTCAATAATTAAAATAGACATTGATAAATTCATTTACATATTTTATATATTTGTTATGTATAGTGTAAATTATCAATTTTTTTAGATATTTTAATCTTAATTGGTATAAAATAGAAAATCATGTGTAACTGTAGAGGAAAGGCAAGATGTTAATAAACTATGTCATCTGAATTTTTTCGGCTGATCCGTCCGATTGTTGTAATAATGTATGATTATACTATGTACGTTATGCCGAAACACTATAGAATACTGCTTAAATTCTAAATTACTAAATAAAATAATAATTAATGAACAGTTTGAGCGGGCAATTCTATTCGGTTGTTTAGTCTTACGTGCTTGGTTTTTACTTTAGTTGGATTCCGTGTTTTGCTGAATTTTACGGGTCTTTCAATATTTGTTTAATCAGCGTCATAACAGACGTTAACGTGTTTTATTTCCTGCCTCAGAACAGTCAACTTAGTTATTCTGGACGTAGTAGAAGAACATTGTATGAACAAAATTTTCTTCTTTTTCCAAATATAGAGATCAGCTATCATAAAATGTTATTATTTTTATATGTTGTCAGAAGCATGTGCTATTCAGCCAACCTTGTCTATTCATAATTGAAAGTTTAATACACCTTAATAGTGAGTATAATACACATTATCACATTGCTAATGATATTTTGTATCAAATAGACATTGTATGCGATTAGAAGATTTTAGCTTATAACTGTTAATATATAATTTGCTAGGTTTCAACACTATTTTTGTTTGCTAGCGCCAGTTTTTTCTTGCACCACCTGCATGTATCGGAAGGTCTGCCCCATTCCTGTAAGAATTGTTATGGTAGCATGTTATGTATTTCAAAATCGAATAAAATATTCTTTTTATACTCTTAATTAGTGAATACATGATATATCAATAAACATTATGAGCGTGCAAGTGTATTTGGTTATTTGGTAGTAGGTGCTGAAGTTGTATAATATTTTTATTTCCAGTAACCCAAGTGATAAAAACAATAAATATTTTTGACTTTAAATATTTGTTTTCCCTTCGAATATTATGTTA